>CM034151.1:2102528-2325786 GCA_019776745.2 Taxus chinensis | reverse complement strand
AAACCACATAAGAGCCCTATCCATTAGGGAAAAGGTTCTAAGTTAGCTCCTAGATTCGTAGAACCTTTGAGATTTTGGAGTGTATTGGTCCTTTGGCCTATCATCTAGCATTGCCACATAGCTTGTCTCGTATCCATGATGTGTTTCATGTTTCTGTACTTAGGAGATATATTGTAGATCCTTCTCATGTGCTAGATTGGACATCATTGTAGGTGTGGGATTAGGGGTAGGTGATGGTGGACTTGTTTGCATTATAGAGCGGAGGACCTTGGACCTTTGAGGCAAAATGATTGACCAAGTTCGAGTGCAGTGGGACATATATGATGAGACTGTGACTACATAGGAGGATGCTACTTTGCTACGAGTTCAGTTTCCACACCTATTCCAATGACTTCTAGGAGGAAATCAAGTCTAAGGGGAGGGGGATGTAGTTCCCACTTCCCTTCGACACCTTTTGTTATTGATTATGATACCGTTGACTATACTTATGGACATTACTGTTATTGAAGAAATTGTAAATGATGTTGTTACTTGCTTGATTATGTTTGGATATATATATATATATATATATATATATATATATATATATGACCTTAGAGATTATTGTATAATTATTTTGGATGATTTGATGCGGCCACAAGGCCAAAGGAGGTATTTGTGTTTTTTAGGGTAAACATGTCACAAAAAACATCGGGGGATTGGAGACCAATCACATTGGAATCCTAAATGAATTCAACAAGGGTCACCATGGCAACGTGTATTTGTTATGTGTGTGTGTTTGAATTGATGTTAGGGGTCCCCATGGGGGGAATCACCTTCGAATGTGACCAAGGGTTTATGTGTATTATTTTATCTAGTTCCTTTGTTTAAATTTAGTATTGGGATTTTAGTGATGTATTTTCCCCTTTATTATTTATTTTATTTGTGTCTAGATTAGTGAGTAATCATGTTGTTAAATAAATTAAAAATGGGTCAAAAGAATGCATTTATTAGACCTAATGGCTCTTGGATTATTTGTTGTAAGTAATGTGTAAGTAATTTTGAGTGTGAAACACTCCACATTCCTTTTGAAATTCGGATCTGTCCTTAGGGGCTGACTTTGGAGGCTTGTGGGACAAGTTAAACTTGTCCCACACCTCTTAAATTGATACACCAACCCTACCTATGAGTTGGGGAGTCAAAAACAAGCCTTATTATATATTTTGGGAAGGCAAGTGTTAGTGTAGAATCACAACACCCTTGAATGGCCCGGGTGTGAAGTGGGGCATTCGGTGTGATTGCACAACATGGGACTATCTCTCAAGCTGTGGGACTTGAAAAACTTGAGATGGAACTCCAGAGAAAGCCGGTTCTTACTTCTTAATCTACCTACCACAAGCTACTCCAATGTAGGTATAACCTATTCTATCCTAATCTAACCATTCCAAGGGGATAGACAGAGAGAGAGGGTGAAAGAGCCTACACTGAGTAGTGATAAACTAGAAAAGGAAGTGGCTGAATCACATACCCAACTTCCTAAAGTGGAGAGAAGTGAGTAGAGGAGAGGGATGACAGAATGCACCGAGGACCAGAGATAGATTTCACACAGACACCCCTTCGAAACCCATTAAACACAGCTCCCAGGACCTGCAACAAACATCAAAATATGCATAGTATACCTTGTAACAATGAGAGGTAAGAAGAGAACAAAATAAACCAAGGAGCATCACGAAACAAATTTTATTGCTCCAAAATGTTACACAATACATCATCAGTGGGAAAAAGGCAAGAAAACACCATTACAGAGCCATGGGAGGAGGCTTAGACTCCGTGTTCTACCCTAAGGAAGAAAGAGAGAGGGGGGCATAGGAGAAAAAATAAACAACCTTTTGAATATGCCCCTATGTTACAATATATAGGAAGTATAAGAGAGAGAGGAGGGAAAAATTTGAATCCTACTTTAACCACCTAGAGATACGTAGTGAATCTTGCTTTGAAAGCTCAACCACTATCAATCAATGCCTTTCTCAAATCTGCCCCAAATCTGTCATGTCTGGTTCCCCGACAGATCAAATCAAATCAGATTTGGTAGTTAGAGAAATCGGGATCTGTATTAATGGCTTGGAAGATGTTTTCCCATTTTCACCCACCAAAGTGTATTAAGAATGATATTTTATGTTTTCATGGCATAGAGGGTGTCGATACGTTTCCAAAAAGTCTTCTCCCACCCAAATCTGAGTCTTGAGTCAAAAGATATGGCCATTTGAATATTTAGATTGTGGGCGTGCAATATTTGAAAGAGTTTTCTGTACCGGGTCCATATGGCAGCCTCACGCACCTGGAGATTCGGCCCCTTTCTTTCACTTTTGAAATCATGCTTGACTAACATGTGGCAGCTTCCACGAGCTCCTTGGGCTTCTTTGTATTTTTCTTGAGTCTCTTTGCTTGGCGGGGCCAAAGTCTAACCTTGGACATGTGGCGGCCTGGCGCTTATTCGGAAACCCACCCCAAATTTTACCCATGAAATAGCGTCATGTTAACACTTGGCACCCTCCACTGGCCTATCTCAATAATTTTACTATTCAACCCTTGACTCTGTCCCTTTTGGATTCTGAGACACGTGGAAGGCCCGTGCTCATTTGAAAACCCACTCTAGATTTTTCCTTTGAAGGAGCGTCATTAAAACACGTGGCGCCTTCCGCCTGCACTCGATACTTAGTAATTTTGGGCCCACTCTCCTTTTGACCTCTGTTGACCATTTGCTACGTGGAGGACTGGCACAAGTTTGAGTCTCTGGCTTGGATTTAATCTTTATAGGTGCACCATTTGGACACTTGGCAACTTCTGCTGTCTCCTCCAAACTTAGTCATTTTGGGGCTCGTTCTAGATCATTTGCTGAGCCTAAAGACTTAAAACCTTCTCCATTATTTTTCCTTTCAGCCTTTGGTTCTTTGATACTATTTTCTTCTCCCTAACCCTACTATTCCATTTTAGAGCCTGCCTGTAACTTGTCTATTGGATTTGAAGCATGACTCATTCTATGGGGCCGTTTCTTGAATTTCTTGCATGGGGTCATTTTTTGACTCTTTTAGTCATCTGATTTCATTTGTGTCATTCAGCCTCATTTAGACCTCACGTTCCTTGGATCAAGATTTCCTATCCCTTTATTTGTCATTCTGGAATGTGAGCTCGTGGGTTTGAATCATTCCCTTCAGATTTTATTTATGTGTGGGGCTTGTTTTGACCAAATTTTCTAGGGGTGAATTTGGGATAACAAATTGGAAACTCATGGGGACATCTGCATGCTAGATGAAGAGACCAGTATCCTTGAAGCATCCATTGGGCATGGATTCATGAATGATAGCCTAGTACTAACCCTTTATTGAAATGGACTTCCTGACTACTTGCACTCTCTATGTTCTACCTGACCTTGAGCTTTTCTGCGCATCTGCACTCTCAATTTTCATAAGAAAATCTTGGAAACTGAGTTTTTGAGAGTAGAAATTTTTTTTGGCCCAGGGCTTTCATCTTTCCTTGAAATGGACTATAGGCATGCTGAACTGCATGGTGATATAATCTCAGAGCAAAAAAACACAACAACATACACTATATAAAAAGATCAAATCATACATGCCTCAAATGAGACATGCAGAGTGTTCAAGAGAACTTATTCTATTGAAAGCAAATCTACTCCTACTCCTAAACTAATTAGAGAGAAAAGGGACTCAAACAAATCCTGCAACTGGTAGGGAGAAGTATCTTCCCTTTCTCAAGAGGGGCAGCCATGCAAATGATTTGACACTGAATATAGCTGCCTGTATGAGTGAAAAACTGACAATAAGCCGGTCCTCCACCTAGATCATGAAGGTGTTAGCTGGAAAAAAGATAGATGCCTATTTTAGTTGCTCTTCATTTGGATTGAAGAGACATTTCAGCTGATCCTTGGTACTTTAGAGCTCATCCTCATGCTTAGAAGCAAGCATGACTGGTTGTGGCTTTTCCCTTGGATCCAATGAAGCCATGTATCTGATTAGGCAATGTATGATCCTTTGAATGTGCTCATTATTTTGATTCTTAACTCCAAAAATGAAGTCTTCTTATGGACCTTCTTGGGTGGATGGTGTGAGAGGGATGATGAAATCCTCTTACCTTTTCTCTTCCTTTTCTTGTGAAGAAGATGGAAGACTCATATCTTCCAACTTTGGTTTTAGTGGGCCATTAGGAGACATAGGCTGCTTGCCTTAAATACTCTCCTCTATGGCAGAAGGCTCATGTGATTGAAAGGTGAATGATGGAGGAGTAAATGATGTAATCTCCATGGGATCTTCTTCATCAAAGAAATCCTCTAAGTCAGACAGATAATCTATTTCCTGGTTGTCCTATTGCACATGCTTGACCTCCTCCATGGTGTCCTCCTGGTCTGTAACCTACTCACCATGGTTCTTTTCATCCTCCAACATAAAGTTTGAAAGATCAAAATCTTCTTCAACATCAGAGCTTGAAGGGGATGAAGTGGGGGGAAGAACTTAAGGTCCTTCTGTAGCCTGCTCCACACTTGTAGCCTCTGGAACTGTATGGTCCTCCTCCATCATGGGTTCATAAATCAAATCAGGCCCTTGAAATGAAAGCAAAGAATCTCCAATGATGCTTTCTTCATTGAGTGGATTTAACACCGATTTGATCTCTCCCAACTACTCCTCTTTAATGGGGCTTGAAGATGATTGTTCATATTCTTTAACTAGTTGTGCATCTTGGATTAGATCAGTATTCTCTTCAGACAGAGTGCCATTAGGGACACTGTATTAAGGGAAAACAAACTGTTGATCTTCTTCTTCTTGTTTTTGTTCCTTCTATGCTGTAAACTCAGCCTCAACCACCATTGGATCTTCAACCTTGACCTCCTTTGTTGGCTTGACCATCAAGGGGATCTTTGTAAACCCAAATTTAGTAGCCCAACTCATTATATTTTCAGTTATTCCTTTTTTATTGGGCTCCTCTTCTTACTGTCCTTGACTGGATTCTTGATTATCTTCCCAACATGGACTTGGGAAAGCAAGAGGAGTGGCAGGTTGGGGTTCAACCAGCTTTGCAATTGTTTGTGATGGGGAGGGAGGTGGAACTTCTTGTTTGTTTGAAGGGGATGAATTTTTTGAAGGGAAAAGGGCAGAAGAACTGAGATGAGATGGAAGATCAGGGGATGAAGAAGAGAAACCAACACTTTGGGCAGTGATTGAGGGGCTTGACTCTTAATCATGCTGAAATGATAAAGTCTGAGAAAGAGAAAATGAAGAGCTAATAAGTGGTGGACTACCCATTGACAAGGTTGTCTTGTGTCCAACTCATAGGCCTCAATCTTCTCAATCCACTATGTAAGTTGAGGTAGCATTCCAACCATGAAGTCCAACTTCTCTTGAGGGTTGTAATGTCTTGGAAAAGGGCCTTCCCATGGATAAGGTTCCCTATAACAAATCTTGAATGCCTTCATTTGTGCTTTGGCCCTTGACTGAACCATGCCAACCTCCATTTTTTGAATCTTCTCTAGCAGATTAGCATTTTCCATGTAGTTATCACCATTGTATGCATCCCCTTATTATTGATAAGCTCCATGGCCAAACTGGTTTTGAATATGCTCATATGGGTAAGCATAATGGTTCTAGATTTGAACATACTTATGATTTGGAGAAGTTTGAAAATACATTGGAGGCTAGATGCATTGCTGCAAGTGTGAGTTCCAAGAGGGGAATGAAGTCATGATTACACAACTTCATGGAATGGGAGAAAATGAAAGAGATGGAAGAAGAAAATGGATTAAAATGAGTGGAAATGGATGGAAAAGGTCTACAACTTAGAGAATGGGTTTTTGACCAGTTGGAGTCACCATATGTGCTTGCATGTGCCTCAAAAGGCTAAATTTAACAGGAACACACCAACCTGCTAAATGAAGTGGTAAGGTGCTTCAGACTCTCCCACCAGGCATGCCAAAAATTTTAGTGTAGAATCACAACACCCTCGAATGGACCGGGTGTGAAGTGGGGCATTCGGTGTGATTGCAAAACATGGGACCATCTCTCAAGCTGTGGGACTTGCAAAACTTGAGATGAACCTCTAGAGAAATCTAGTTCTTACTTCCTAATCTACCTACCACAAGCTATTCTAGTGTAGGCATAACCTATTCTATCCTAATCTAACCATTCCAAGGGGACAGAGAGAGAGCGTGAAAGAGCCTACACTGAGCGGTGATACACCAGAAAAGGAAGTGGTTGAATCACAGACCTAACTTCCTGAAGTGGAGAGTGGTGAGCAAAGGAGAGGGACAGAATGCACCAAGGACCAGAGATAGATTTCACATAGACACCACTTCAAAACCCATTAAACAAATCTCCCAGGACCTATAACGAACATCAAAATATGCATAGTATACCCTGTAACAATGAGAGGTAAGAAGAGACAACAAAATAAGCCAAGGATGGACAGATGCATCACAAAAGAAATTTATTGCTCCAAAATGCTACACAGTACATTATCAGTGGGAAAGAGGCAAGAAAACACCATTATAGAGCCATGGGAGGAGGATTAGATTTTACCTTCTACCCTAAGGAAGAAAGAGAGGGGGGGGGGCATAGGAGAAAAAAAAAACCAACCTTTTGAGTATGCCCCTATGTTACAATATATAGGAAGAATAAGATAGAGAGGAGGGAAAAATTTGAATCCTTCTTCAACCACCTATAGATACGCACTGAATCCTACTTTGAAAGCTTAACCACTATCAATCAATGCCTTTCTCAAATTTGCCTCAAATTTGTCATGTCTGGTTCCTCGACAGATCAAATCGAATCAGATTTGGTAGTTGGAGAAATCAGGCTCTGTATTAATGGCCTGGAAGATGTTTTTCCATTTTTCACCCACCAAATCCTGTTAAGAATGATATTTTACGTTTCCATGGTGTAGAGGGTGTCGAGAAATTTCCAAAAAAAATTCTCCTACCCAAATCTGAGTCTCAAGTCAAACGATATGGCCATTGGAATATTTGGATCGTGGGTGCACAATATTTTAAAGAGTTTACCGTACCAGGTCCATGTGGCAACCTCGCACACCTAGAGATTTGGCCCCTGCCTTTCACTTTTGAAATCACACAAGCATGAAATGTGGTGGCTTCTGTGAGCTCCTTGGGCTTCTTTTTATTTTTCCTAAGTCTCTTTGCTTGGCAGGGCCAAAGTCTGACCCTGGACATGTGGTGGCCTAGCGCTTGTTTGGAAACCCACCCCAAATTTTACCCATGAAATAGTTCTGTGTTGACATTTGGTACCCTCCACTGGCATGTCTCAATGCTTTGATTATTTAACCCAGGACTTTGTCCCTTTTTTATTCTGAGACATGTGGAAGGCTCGCGCTCATTTGAAAACCCACTCAGGATTTTACCTTTGAAGGAGCATCGTTAAGACACGTGGTGCCTTCTGCCCACACTTGATACTTAGTCATTTTGGGCCTGCTCTTCTTTTGACCTCTGTTGACCATTTGCTACATAGAGGACTGGCACAATTTTGAGTCTTTGGCCTAGATTTAATCTTTGGAGGTGCGCCGTTTGGACACTTGGTAGCTTCTCCTATCTCCTCTATACTTAGTCATTTTGGGGCTCATTCTGGATTATTTATAGAGCCTAAAGACATTGAACCTTCTTCTTTCGTTTTGCTTTAAGCCTCTAGTTCTTTGACACTGTTTTATTCTCCTTGACCCTGCTATTCCATTTTAGAGCCCGCCTATAACTTGTTTGTTGGATTAGAAGCATGGCTCGTTCTACGGGGCTATTTCTTGAATTTCTTGCACGAGGTTGTTTTTATGACTCTTTTGGGCCTCTAATTTCATTTGTGTCATTTAGCCTCATTTAGACCCTACGTTCCTTAGATCAAGCTTGCCTGTTCCTTTATTTTTCATTCTAGAACGTGAGCTTGCGGGTCTGAATCGTTCCCTTCATATTTTCTTTATGTGCAGGGCTTGTTTTGACCAAATTTTCTGGGGGTGAATTTGGGATAACAACAAGTTGTAAGTATTTTTTGCACCTTCTTGCATGAAATTAATTTTGGTCCTTAGGGTGTGGACTTGGATTGTGTGTGTGTAACTAAAATTTCATTCATTCACCCATCTTTTTAATTATGCTTTAGAGTTTGAAGTTGACTTGCAAGGTGGAGTGGAGGATGAGTGATGTGGCATCATATATGGAGCCACCTCATCCTCCTCCCTCCCTTTTCTATTTATTCTAATTCTTTTGTTGTTTTGGGGGTTACTAGAGGAAGTTACTTCATTTGGTGACTTCATTTTTGGTTACTTCTTTTGGTTTTGAGATCTTATAATTTGGAAGAGAGTTAGAGATTTTGTTTAATGCTTGTGGATTGCTAGAGCTTTTGGACTGTTTGGATTGGAAAAAGCTTGATGTTGAACCTTTGGAGAAAAATCTACCATCGAGAGGTAGGAGCTTGTCTCTTTATAATGTTCTCCTTTTTTTATGCATATTTGAATGCTTGAATATTTTGGTATGTTGTTGGCTGGTTGGGTAGATTGCCTAGGTATGGTGTAGGAGAAGACTATGGGGTTCTCTTATGGGGAGGCATAAGAGTTTTGGGGAGGTATAAGTATTATTGTGGACGGAGTTTGGGATTGGGGTCCACCTTGTAAAATAAATAGCTTACATTTCTTTACTCGTTATAGGGTGCCATAAGAGTGTGGGGAGGCATAAGAGAATTGGAGGTAAAAGGGGTACTGTGGGAGGCATAAGGGTAAGTAGGGGTTTTGAAATGATATATTGGTGGGTTTATTTCAAGGTGGAAACCCATTTCCTCATTGGGAGGTATAAGCAGCTTCCCCCATAGGTCTTGGTCCTTTGGCTTGTGCATGATGAAGCTAGAGTATTGGTTGTTGTTCTTCCTGTGGTTGTAAACTGCAGTATGTATTTGGACTGTGTTCTATTTGTGCAAACTATTTTTGTGTTGTGGAAGCCAGTTTGTTGCCACGAGTTCAAATAAATTTCTTATTACTTTGTGGTTGGGGCTCAGGGGCCAATGAGGAGGACGACTTCTCCTCTTCATTGGAATTCTTTGTTGGGTGGAGAGCGTTGCCTTTCCTCCTTTTTTTTTTTGTGATCAAAAGATATATGGTGGATCTTCTTGTTGTTGTTTTGGAGCCGAGGATGAAGAATTTTTTTTCAATTTCTCCTTGGGTTCCTTATTGTAAAATTTCCCACTTCAAGTGGATGGCATTGTAACATTATTTGTGGTGGAAAGTTTTTATACTTTGGAAATGGAACCTACATTTGAATGTGAGAGATGTATATTCTATAAGTTGTATTTGATGCATGAAAAAGGAAGTTGTAAAAGAATTATTGGAGTTCAATAGAAGTTATTTTAATTACCACAAATGGTATGGTTTTCATTTGAAATTTGTGTTTGAAAATTAAAAAAAAGAAATACAAATGAATAAATATTACATTCTTTGTTTCATTCGAAATGCATGTTTTGAAAGTAGAACTATATTTTGAGTTTTCATGCATGGATTGAAGTAAAGTTAAACATTGTAAAATTGGAATGGAATGAACTTAAATATGTAAAGTATGATAACGAAAACTAGATCAGTTCGGGCTTAAGTATGTTTTTCCATTTGGATTATTTGTAAAGCCTACAAATAAATATTAGAAAATATACAGAGTACTCTATAACTTGAAAGACAAAATGAAACCTTGGAATGATTTAAGGATGAATAAAGCACATCATAAAATGACTGCATTGCCCTAGTAATTTATTCAGAACTCTAGCTATCGGGCAAGAGGCATAATAATACCATTTCACAGAAAAGAAAATAAATTCATATTGAAATCTCAATAGTAATCAATTAATCCTTGCAATCCATTATAAATATTTCAAGTACATTTCCCCATGCCTGTTTTTGGTGTTGAAGGATAAAGAATAGCGAATTAGACTAATTCTGGTAGTTGAAAAAATTTTGTTCATATTTTTATGGCAGGAAAGACGTTTTCTTAAAATTCAACCATATAAGTTTGATGAAAATGAATTTTGAAGTTTCCCATGCAAAGTGGAGTTCCAGCCCTTTCCAAAAAGTCCTAATTTCCCCAAATCTGAGCTTCTGGTCGAAAGCTATGGCCTTCTGAATTTTTTTACTTCGGTTGGTTAAAAAAAAAACTAACTATCAAAAAAAAAGAAAAAAAGAGGAATTTTTTGCAAATCGGATATGTGGGCCCAAAAATTACTTAGGGTACTTTTTTCAAGAATGCAAAAAGTCACAAATTCCTCCGCGGCCCCACAACCCCGCATCCTTCGCTTTTGAAATAAAAAAATACTTCCGCGGGTTCGCGGGCCCGCACCTTCAAACTCTACCTTTTTGAAAAAGGGCGAAATATATTAAGTCTCCTCACCGGACCACCTTTGGGAAAATTTTCTTACCTAGGATCGCAGGCCCGCCTTTGGGAAAAAATTCCTCCCTAGGTCTGCTGGCCTGTAACTTAAGAAATATTAAGAGTTAGGAGGACTTCTTTATATCATTGGAAAGGGGAAGAAATTTCCTATCTAATGGAAATGTTTTCTAGAAACCTTAAGTGTGTTAAATATGTGAAAAATCAGGTTGAAGTGCAAAGATGAGTCTGAGAGTGGGTAATTGGGAAATTACCCCTTTTTAACTTACATGAGTAACTCTAGAGCATGGGTTGACATTTTTGAAGGGTCACGCTAGGGGATAAGAGAATGTTTTTTTTATAACCCATGTAAATAGGACCTTGGTTATTGTTTAGACCTAGTAAAATTAAATACCTTGGGCATTTAATTGTATTGGCCCCCCCTTTGACCCTCTAAAATTAATTAAGGAACATTTAAATATAGTGTTAATTTAATTATTTATTAAATTAACACCTAAGAGAAATTTAACTATATTGGATTAATTACACTCATTAATTTTGTGATGTGGATTTAATATTTGTTATAACGAGAAAATTTTATTTATTAATTATAATTGACTTTGAATCTTTGCTATGACAACTGTTGCTTAAAGCCTAGTAATGGTCACGCTTTTCCAAAAAAATAAAAAATTATTCCATAATTTTTCTATCTAAACCTAGGTTGGTCTTGGGTCTCGAGTGTTCGTTTTAGCGGGCGTTACATGAGAAATAACATTAATTCCAAGATGGAGAAGTAGAAAATTATTAAAAAAAATCCTTGAAATCCTATTTTTTTCTTTCTTGATTAAGCAAGAATACTACTAGCACCAAAAGTTAGATGTAGTAGAAAACTTGGTTGATGACAATATTTATAATATAAGTTCTTTAGTTGATTTTGAGCCTTTGGGGACAAGTGTAATTATCTTATGTGTTTTGCACTGATTAGCTAAAAATGGACTAACTATGTAGTATGGGGATAATCAATCTAATTTATGGAAAGTTGTAATAAACTAAATAAATGCAATAAATAAGAATGTAAATGAGATAAATAACTATGCAAAAGGAAATGCTAAACCTAATGTGCATGAAGGAAGAGGAAAGAGCTCAACTGAATAATATATGCCTGTCAGAGAGTGTTGCAGAGGTGTTGGGAAGAATCAGGAGCAGGAATAACTGTGTAGAAGTCTTGGAAAGGATGAACTTGGAGGATCTAAATGGACTAGAGCTCATGGAGGAGGACTGCAGCACTTGTGGGTGATCTGGTCTGAAATCTAGGCACCTTGATCTATACAAAAGCTCTAGAACTGTCCCTTACAGAGTTGGAAGATAACCCAGAATCTTCGTTGTGTGTCGTATCAACTTTGTTGTCCTACACTAGATGTCTCCAATACTCCAAGATGAAAGAAAGACCTACAAGACCCAAAAACAAGCATCAAACCTTAAATTTAGAATAATGCATATGAAGGGGTCAGGCTGACCTCAGCTACCACAATGGTGGACTTGCTGATTGAGCACTGCACTACATCTTAGAATTGATGTAGTTCTATGTGAAAGTGTGTGTACACATGCCCTAGGTTTCTCTTATTCCAGTCACACTTTTTAAAGTAGCAAGAAATAACTATGTGTAGAAAATGTAATAGAATGTGTACATATAATAGAATAGAATCCCCCCCTATGAAGTGTGATCGAGATGTCCTAGCCTTGTGCCTTGATGATGGAGCTATGTGGATGCAAGTGATCTCCAATGCAATAGATGGATGTAACTCTAGATGGAGTGATAGTAGTAAGTGATGCTAGGTCCCTCATTATGGTCTCATAACTTTCTATTTATAGGGTTCTCTTGATCTAATTTCATGATTAACCCTAAAAAGGCTAACCACAAGAAAGATAAAGATGTAAAACAGATAAAAAGAGTCCCAAAACTAGTGGGAAAGTGTAAAAAGGACCGGGGCACCCCTTGTGGGACTCGGGTGCCCACTGGCATCCTAGCCTGGGTGCCCTAGTCAAGGATAAAATGACAGGAAATGACCAAAACAGATTGGGCTTGTGGAAAAAAAGGGGAGGTAATGAAAAAATTAAATGAAATAAGATGGCCAAAAGATGGGGGTTAATTAGTATTTTCTTCAATCAAGAACCTTCTAAATAATATTATGTGACCAGGATAAATAATGTCTAAAGTGCATCATTTTGTGACTACATTTTCCTCCCCCACTTTATGTTGGTGAGCGAAAATTCTGGTAACATAAAGTAGATAGAGATTCGTACTTGATGTCCATAAAGAGTGTAGTAGAAACATGCCGAAGGAATATACAAATCATGAAATGACAAAAATGATGGAGGATTATGGAAATTAAAGATGAAAAATGCACAAAGAAAGAGTGATGGGAGTGAACCTAGGGCAGATAACGTGTGTAGCTACTATGGTGTGTAATGTACCTACATGGTTAGTAAAGTGTGTGGTGTCGCGAAGTGTTATTGTTGCCCCCAATTTGTCTGCTTGTTTCTCATATGAATGGACATGCAAGGAGAAAATGATTAAGTATTCAAATTTGTATGTGTAAAAATGCAATGTAAAAGACACATGTAAATGTAAAATACGCAAATGTAAATGGAAAATGTAAATGGCACATGTGCACCTAATCCATGTCGAGAAGGAGAGTTTAGAAGGATATCCTGTATTACAAGTTTTTTGGACGATCTCATGCCACCCTGGCTGAAGAAGTGTAGGAAGGAAATGCTCTATGTCCTCCAAGCTCTAACTACTTCCCTGAATGTGTGTGAAGATATCTCTGTATAGTTCAAGTTTTTTGGGTGATCCGATGCCATTGATTGAAGTAGTGTAGAGAGGCACACCCATTGTAACCTCCAAGCCTATAACTACTTCCCATAATGCTAAGGACACCGTGTCCTGTAAAATACGTTGTGTATGCGGTTCACAGAATGGTCTGAACCCACTCGTTGTATTTAACTGAACTGAACTAGTGTATAATCTCTGTGTTAGTATGTAAAAACCCAAAATGATGCCCCACTCTTTGTGGGTGCATACGACATCATTGATAGGAGAATATAGACCCAAAAGAGGACCAACCACATGTACGTTGTAACTCTACCCTGAAGGGGGAAGGAAATGTGCTCGGTAGAAACCAAGGTGCACACAAACAAGGATGTCTAGCCAAAACATGTGTTAGTATGAAAAAACATGCATGTAAGAAGACAAATGCAAAGTATGCAGATGATGTAGCAACTACCAAGCACTATAGTATAAACATGCAAGAAGATAAGTAAGTCACATAAAGTGGTTCATAAACATGGGACATCCCTCACAATTTCAAAAGACACACAAGGCCATGATGGCCACAAACAACAAATAAGTGTGCAAACCAAACATAGGGAAATACCTACATACAAGAAATAGATAATGGCAGACAAGTAGTCATGGTAACATGTAATCCCGTAAAAATAGTTCTGCACATGGAACACCTATTAGCATGTTAGAGAAATAACCAATATGTCAAAGTGTGAATAAAAAAGTAATGTAAAGTGCTAAGTAGAAAATGAAACAATAGAACCTGAAAAGAGATGAATGTGGATGCCTCCAACAATGAATATAGGAAGGTTAGAAGGAAAACATCCATGGCACATGTAAATCATATGCATCTATGATCACAACTAGACAAAGGCGTGAACATGCATGTGTGGATGGTATAGATAATGACATATAAGAAATCAATCTAACATGTGTAGTAGAGTGATCATGTAAAACAATAGTAAATAAGAGTAAATGCCCCCAAGACAATATAATATGTTGTGTATGGATGAAATGGAATGATAGGAACCGTGTGCCCCCCGAGTGAATGGAAATGTATGCAATGAGGCTCATTTTTTCCCCCTCAGCAGTCAAGAATGAACCATAAATGATAGTGCGTCATCGGGAAATGGTCAAAGTATATGTTGCGTCTAATGTGCTGTGATGAATGTATAGGTGTAGTTGTGAGATGCGACCTAGAAATGATGTGTGTGTGAACCCTATAGCTGAAGCGTATATCATGACTAGATGAATGCAAAAGTGATGATTTAACCTAAGTGTATATCACTATAAGATGAATGGATGAGTGATGATTTAGCCCTAAGCGTATAACACTACAAGATGAAAGGAGGGAGTGGTGATGTAACCTAAGGTGTATACCACTACAAAATGATAGAATAGGTGACGATTTAGCCTAAAACGTATGTCACTAGGCTAGAAATGTTGCAAGATGAAAGGTAAAATAGTAAATGTGGGATGAGTGTAAGGTCCAGCTGATTTGTAAACCCTAGGTGGTCGAGTATGGACTGAGGAACTAAAGTGCACCATAGTGTGGTTAGTGCAGTGCATAGAAGATGATATAGTATAGATGATGACCATGTGATGAGTAAAATGTGTAAATATGCGGCATGTATAATGCTAATGCAAGATGTGTAGAATGTAGAAAATGTAATGTATAACGTGTAGCATAATACATGTAAATGAGTAATGTAGTATGTAGGGATGAATGTAATGCTATACTCATATGCAATGAAGAATAGTATAGTATGAAGACATGAAATGTAAGATGTATGGTATATGAGTATGTATAGAATGTGAGGCAATATGCGTAAATAGCCTAATATTGTATGATGTAAAATGTGTAAGGTGAGGACTAGTATAATGTATGATGTATAGATGTGGAAATAACACAATATTGTAGACAAACGTGGAGAATGTATGGTGTATGGTGTATGATGTGCGATGTGTGATGAAACGTAATGTATAATGCCTATAATGTAGTGTGTGGGGTTCATTGTAGCAGTAATACCTCAACAGTCAAGGGTGAACCGAAGCACAAGAGTGTGTCATCAGGTAATGATGACATGTAGGAATATGATAAGAGGTGGGTGGGAAAGATGATACAAATGCTATGATGAATGGATGAATACATGTCAAGAGAATGACGTTGTATTATGTAAGGATGCTAGAATGGGGGGGGTGTAGTAATTATTATGTCCCCCAAGATGCACATAGAGGCGGTGGTTAACTAAGATCATCTAAAATATTGTAATGGTCATTATCAAAATTCAAATAACTGTGAACACACAAGTTAAACATTTCCATGGTATATTGTTCATCAGTAAAGGGAGGAAATGGACATCCATGAGCATACCAGATATTAAAATTGGGTGAGTAACAAAGAAAGGAGCTATTGCAAATACGTAAAGTACCAAACAGGAGAGGAAAAGCTATATCATTATGACCAGGGTTAATTGTGCCTCCAATGTAATCTAGCCAAGAGTGGCTCAGAGTAAGTGGGAAATAAGTATGCTAATGCACAAGGTGAACCACAAGATGGAAAATATGAAGTCCATATGTAGTAGTGAGAATAACAAATCCGTGATACAAATGTGGATCGTATAAGGGAGAATGGAGGTCATCAAAGGAAAAACCAAGATGAAGAAGAGCATCGTGTGAATAGATGGTGGCTTTGCAGGAAGTGTCAAGCAGTATGTGCTCCCAATAAGAATAATTTATAAAACATGTGTAGGTGAAGGGAAGCAGTGGAATTAGACGAGGCATGCGTGATGGAGGAGTAGATGAAGAATGTAATGTTCTAGAGTGGACCCCAGATAAAGTACCATATTGTTCATAATAGTGGGAGGTAGTGAAGAAATGGAAGGAACAACATCAACCATACAAATAATAGCTTCGAAGTTATGTGGAGCTTTAATAAGTTATGGCCCAATAACATAAGATGGAGATGTAGGAGAAAGGATTATATTAAGAGAATCATCTATAGATAATGCAGGAAGATTAATGGGTGAACACGGATGAGAAGCATCTTGTGGGTCAGAAATGGCAAGAGATGTAGCTATGTGATCAGGTT
The DNA here is from genome assembly GCA_019776745.2 of Taxus chinensis. Lineage (NCBI taxonomy): Eukaryota > Viridiplantae > Streptophyta > Pinopsida > Cupressales > Taxaceae > Taxus > Taxus chinensis. The sequence continues at coordinate 2,309,475 of CM034151.1, read as the reverse complement.
GAGGACACCGTGCCTCCTCAAGGACCCGGGCTAAAGCATTAGGATCGATGGTACATATATAAAAAACAATAGTGTCACCTAGAGCTTCATGATCTATGTTAGAAGATGGAAAATGAATAAGTGAAGGGAAAGGCCTATAACCAAAATTATCATCTGGAGTGTCAAGAAAGGTACGAACAAAATTATAAAACTGCAGAATGATTGGAGATAGAGAAGAAAGATCTTTAGCCATGATAAGATATTGGGTTCACCAAAATGATTAACTAAAAATGGACTAACTATGTAGTATGGGGATAGTTAATCTAAGCTATGAATAGCTGTAATAAAGTAAATAAATGCAATCAATAAGAATGTAAATGAGATAAATAACTATGCAAAAGGAAATACTAACCCTAATGTGCTTAAAGGAAGAGGAAAGAACTCAGTTGAATAACAGATCCCTGTCGGAGAGTGTTGTAGAGGTGACTAGACTAATTAGGAGGAGGAACGTGATAGAGTCGATGGGAGAGAGAAACAATTTTGTATTCATTGAGAAAAATAGCCATAAGCACTATAATTTCTACAAGGTTCGAAAAGGAGAAAGTGTCGAACATTTAGAGAACGAAATGCCATATAGGCAAGTAACCAAATACTAGTCAGTTAAAACAATATATTAATTTTTATTTATATTAACATTCCCCCCTTAATAAATTGGTTTTACAAATGTGCCCCCAAAATAATTCAAATTTCACCTTGCCAAGAGACTTGGTGAGTAAATATGCAATTTGAGCATCTGTCAGGTAGTACTAAAGTTGGACCTGTGGTGGCTCAATACATTGTTCTTGAATGTAGTGTTATTCAAACTTCAATGTGCTTTGTTCTCTAATGAAAAAAATGGATTCTTCACAAGCTTCAACACACCTTGATTATTGCATAATGAATGATGAGAGGATTTTCTACAGGAATGCATATATTTGCCAAAATGTGATGTAACCAATTCACTTCACACACAATCTCCTCATGTGGTGCGATACTCTTCCCTCATTGGATGAGATAGAAACAATTTTTTTCTTCTTATTTATCCATGAGATAGGTCTAGACCCAAGATGAAAAATATAACATAAATTTTATTTCCTACCCTCAACGGATCCATCATAGTCTGAGTTTTTTTATACATACAAGAAGAATTCAGAGTTATTTTGATACTATAGACCACAATCAACTATACTGTAAACATATATCAATGCATTCTTCATTACTACCTAGTGAACATTTCTTTAGCGTCATGCATGAATCTAGAGAGATAAATCAGATCAAAACAAAGCTCTAGTCTTGATATACGTAAAGTAAATGAGACTCCCAATAAAATATGTGTAGAGACTACCATCTACTTGTGGTGAATCCTATAATCTTAGAAAGTTGTAAATTTTTTTCCATTGCATTCGAAATAGATTTACAATCTGACATGCCATAATTTTCCAGGAGTGTCCTTGGGCATATTTCATCTAGGAGACAAAGATATGATTATTCTTCTACCATATCTCCAAGCCAATACAATAATGAATTAGCCCAAAATCTATCATGTCGAAGGATTTATTTACTTCATTCTTAATATATTTGATCATATTCTCAAACCTTCCATATGATCATAATAACATCTACATACAAAACCAAGATGATAATATCTATTGCCTATCTTTTTGATGTACAAATTTGAAAAAGAGGGGCTACAACTGAAACTTTGATGTAATACTTGATCAATATATTGTTATGTACCATACACTAGGTGCCTTGTTTAGGTCCATAAAGAGAATTAATTAGACATCATACCTTTTGAGGATGTTTCTTATTGAAAAATACATCTATGTCTTGGTCATGTATACTTCTTCTTTGAGATCACGTTTCAAGAAATATCTTTTTATATCCATCTACTGAATTTTCCATTTGTTTTGTGTTGTGAGTGCACAAATCGACTCTAATGGTTTTGATATTCACAACGGGTGTCAAAGGTATAATCATACTCAATTCCTTACTACTGAGCATAACCATTAGGAATCTATTCATGATTTGTACTTTTCAATAGATCCATCTGTCCCTGTATTCTATTTTTAAAATACGACTCGCAGCCAATGGAATTATTACATGCAGGATAGATCGACAAGTTCCCATGTTCTGATTTTGTATCAAGGAGTGATAGTTTAAATCCATGGCCTTATTCCACTATAGATGATTGAGTTCCTTAGGAACTAAATCAAATTTGATGTTATCCACCATTTAACGCGATGAGTGTGATATTTACCTCATTTATCACCTATGTCTTCGTCGTTCAAACTCTTAAAGAAGTGTTTAGAAGATATTTCAGGTGAGGAGTCTCTCACAGTGATTTCGAAACCACTTCGGATGCTAACATTGTTGCCTATGTGAAGAACTATTTTCTAAATTCCCAAGATGATCGAACAACTCTCCTTGTAGCTCAGCCTTCTTCTTTGAAGAATCCTCATCCTCATCATCTGAATGTGTGAGCAATCTATGACAGGAGGTAGGTGTTGAATCTCCCTCATGTAGAAATGAGGAAAAATATGACTCATCACAAACATCATCTCTACTCTCATATATCTTATTTATCTTAGAATCCATGAGTTGATATTATTTTAAGGTAGTAACTATACCCCAAAAAATATGCACTGGTGTGTTTTTGCATCATGCTTCTTCCTCTTTTTATCTGAAACATGCATATATGCAAGTACAACCAAATACTCTCAAATGAGAAATAAAAGGTTTATGATTACTCCATACTTTTTTCGGTGTCTTGTCCTTGAATATATTTATAGGTTCTCGGTTCATGAATACATACAGCATTCTAGAACCACTTCTTCCCAAAATCTATTCTCCAAATTTGCATAGTGGAAAGCATGCAATGAGCTATCTCCATGAAAGTCCGGTTGCGACATTCTACAACTTCAATTTACTGTTGGTGAGTGTAGGTGGGATAGTCAGGGGGTGTGTGATGCCGCGATCCTTCAAGAAATCCAATAATTTCTTTGATGTGAATTCCCCCCTTGAGCTGAGTGGAGGAAAAGAAGAGGTTGTTTGGTCTGCTGAACAAATCTCTTATAGAAGGTCTGGAAATGTGCAAAAGATTCACTCTTCATTCAGAGAAGTAAAATCCAAGTTTTGCAAGAATAATATATAGTGAACAACTGTAAGTAATGAAACCCCTTAAATGAGGTAGGAAAGGGTCCGTATAGATCAGTATGCAATACCTCGAAACAATTCTTGGCACAAAAGGTACTTGACTTAAATGGATCTCAATGTTGTTTTCTTGCCAAACATACAAAACAAAGAGGTAATGACTGAGAGAGATGAGGAAGGCCTCATATCATTTTCTTTGAACTGAGATGATAGAGGGATCCAACAGAAATATTTCCATACCGATAATGCCAGAGTGTAGTGGATTCCATCATGGAGGCAGATAATGTAACTGTAGAGGATGAAACAACATCTAATGAAAATAACCAATCCTTCAATAAATCTCTAGAAAGTATTGTACCTTCTTTAGATATCAGACATGATTTGATGTCATTCTGAACCAGGAACTCCACCTTGAGCTTGTGATTCAACAACAGAGAGATAGACAAGAGATTTGTGCTCAAGCCAAGGAAATAGAGGATATTCATGAGAGTAAATTTTCTCATCCTGAGAGGAATGGTCACATTGCTGATTCCTTTTGCTACATACTCATTGTTGTCTACAATTCGGACCCAATATTCAGCAGGTCGATCAGTCAATGAATCAAACAACTCTATATCACCTGTCAGTGCTTGCTGGTGCATGAATCTATCAACCAAACATTCTCTAATGGCTGTAATGTTTGTGATACAAGAACCAAATCATCTTCATGTGTTCCGTAATGTGTTGATTATGGAACATATTCATCTATGCTGAAATGTGCTGATTTTGGAACATCTTCATCTGTGTCATCATTTGGCTAGGTTATGACATGTCCTTTCAGATCTTTCTGCGAGGATGCCACTTGGATTTCTTTGAATCACCTCAGCCAGAAGTGCTCTCTTCTCCAGAATTACATTGTGTGCAACCATTATACCAATAGTTCGTAGTGTCATACGTATTCGTGGTGTAGATGTGACACCATCAATTCACCTTTTTAGACTTCTTCTTCTGTTGAGACTTCTGTGGTTGCTTATGTGTTTTCTTCTCTTGTTATCTTTTGTGAGGATTTTGACTCTTCTTCTACCTCGAGATCAACACTTTGTATTCAAACTCTTCTTGCACTTTTTGAATGGCTTCTTCATGTTGCAAAAAATTCACTAGCTCGGCAAAGCTCACCTCCTTTTGTGTGATGGTAAATGTGGCGATGAATGTATAGAACCAGGATGGAAGAGCTTGTAGTGTGAGAGGGACAAAAAACTTATCTTTGACCTCTTCTTCAAGTGTGGAAAGCTTTGCTCATAATTCTGCCACTCGACATAAGAATTATTTCACCTTCTCACCTTATTTCATACTCATGGTATGAAGATTTGACTGGAGATCTAGTTTTGTTTTCAAATTTTTTGCTTCGTAGATCATGCAAAAGGTATCCTAGGCCTTCTTTGATGTTGTCACATTCCAAATGTGTGGCTGTAGCTCGTCGTATATGCTCAAAGTGATCAATATCAAGGATTTTGCATTAGCCTTGTCATACTTCGTTTTCTCATATGCGTCGGTGGGACGAGAAAGTGTGCTAGTTATGATCTGCCAAAGATCTTCAAAGAGGAGAATGATTCTCATCTCTGTCTTCCATGTAGAAAAATTTGTCCCTTTCAAGAGTTAGGCATCTAAGAGAAATATTTTTAGAAGAGATATTGATGCCTTGTCCAGATGCACTTCTTTTCAAACAACCTTATCTCTCTTCAATCTTCCTTTGGCTTTAATTTCTACTGCTGCTCATATACCCAATATGTATTTTATAGTAGGTTTTTAGAAATTGAATGGAAGAGAAAGAGAGAGGAGAATACTTACTTCTATAATGATAAACACCACATCACATAGGTCTGTGGAAAAAATATTCAAATTGAAGTCACTTTTCACTTCCACATAAATACAAGCCACACTAGATATGTCACTGGTCACACACCAATCTCTAACAAGCACAAACCAACATCAACATGCCAAATGATCATATGCTGCCAACTCGGATTTTGGATAGGTCTCCATGCCACTCATATTTTTTTGATTGCTACCACACAAGGATAATGAAAATAAGATGCCAAATTTCTAATGAAAAATTTGCTGGTCGCTCCAATTTCAAATGCTGGTTTCCATGCAGGTATGGATGTTTATGCACCAGATCCTCCAAACAAAACTACTAAAGAGCCACGTCCTACGCAGGTTTCTAAACAAGAATCTTCCACACAGGAAGAGATAAGATATTTTTTAACACCAAAACAAAACACAAAACTTCTGATGCACAAATAGAAGCACAAATGACTTCCAAACGTTCTGATTTCCACACTAGGAGGTTTCCTCGAGATTGCTCCAACTTTGACACTAATGATAGAGTCGATGGGAGAGAGAAAGAAAAATTGTATTCACTGAGAAAAACATCAATAAGCACCATAATTTATACAAGGTTTAACAAGGAGAAACTGTCAAACAGTTAGAGAATGAAATGCCACATAGGCAAGTAACTGCGTACTATTCGGTTAAAACTACATATTAAATTTTATTTATGTTAACACAACAACTATGTCGAAGTTCTAGAAAGGATGAATATGGAGGATCTACTTGAATTGGAGCACATAGAGGAAGACTGGGGCACTTGCGGATGCTCTGGTCTACAATATGGGTGCCTTGGTCTATGTAAAAGCTTTGGAATTATCCTTCACAGAGCTAGAAGATGACCTGAAACCTTCGTTGTTCTGTGCTAGATGTCGCCAATACTCCAAGATGAAAGAAAGACCTGCAAGACCCCCAAAAAACATCAAAACCTAAAAAAGAATAATACATATGAAGGGGTCGGACTGACCTCAGCTGCCAAAATGGTGGACTTATTAGCTAAGCACTGTACTACATCTTAGACCTGATGTAGTTCTATGTGTAAGTATGTGTGAACATGCCTTAGGTTTCTCTTGTGCTAGTCGCACTTTGTGAAGTAACGAGAAAAAACTATATGTAAAAAATGTAGTAGAATGTGTGCATGGAATAGAATAGAATCCCTCCCCCTATGAAGTGTGATGCAGATGTTCTAGCCTTGTGCTTTGATGATGGATCTATGTGGATGCAAGTGATCTCTAATGCAATAGATGGATACAACTCTAGATGGAGTGATAGTAGTAAGTAATGCTAGGTACCTCATTATGGTCTCATAAATTTATATTTATAGGGTTCTCTTGATCTAATTTTGTAATTTACCTCGAAAAGGCTAACCATAAGAAATATAGAAAATGTAAAACAACTAGAAAGAGCCAAAAAAGTGGCGGGAAAGTGAAAAAAGGACTGGGGCACCCCAAATGGGACCAGGGTACCCACGGGTGCCCCAATACAAGCCTGGGTGCCCCAGTTGAGGCTAAATGATAAAAATGACTGAAATAGACTGGGCATGTGGATGAAAAGGGGAGGTCACGATGAAATAAAATAAAACAAGATGGCCAAAAGACAGGGGTTAGTTAGTAATTTCTTCACTCAAGAACCTTCTAAATAGTAGTATGAGAATGGGATACATAATGTCTAAAGTGCATGATTTTGTGACTACACGCACATTGGAAAAAATACAATATCTCTTGGTTGTGTAATTTCTTATTTTTTTACTACACATGAGGTATTATTTTTTATATTTCAAGATTCGATTAAATGTTGTATATTTTAATTCCAATGGTGCTTATACCAATTTCTATTAATTCCTATAACTTCCTATAATAGACTAATTGATTTTAATATGTGGAATAACGATGAATTGTATAATATGGAAAAATAAAGTGAGTAAGTGCACAAAGTTGGGGGGCCAAAAAGTGGACAAAAAACCAAAAATGAACGAAATGCAATCGCTTTTTGTGATAATGCGATCTCGTTTTGTTTATAACACTATGTGCTATGATCAAAAACACGTACATGATTTTGCTCTAATGAATGCGTACAGGGCTTGCTAGCCATATTTACTAAAATAAATGTTACATGTTTAAGTTCTATATGAAGTTTGTAAGGGCTCAAAGGATCCATATTTACTAAAAAAAATGTATAATTTATTTTAGTAAATATAAGATGTTAGGGTCACTTTGCACCTAATGGAAGTGGCCCCGTAGCTCTAGCAATTATAATCTAGAAGATATTTTTTCAAAATCTAATCTAGTTAGTACTTATTCATTTTCAGGATTTCAGTAATGACCTAAAAAATTTAGGCCATATATATTGTAGTTGGTCTTTGTTTTGGGAAAATATATAGTCATTTTGTAGGTTTTTTGACCTTCCAGATTGGATTTTGGAACTACCACTGCTTGAATTTATACCAATTTTAAAATTTGGTCCATAATTCATTTTAGCGACCACGAATCAACTCTATGATGCTTGTCTACTTCTTACTAAAATGAGATCCTCACTTTCTAGATAAAGGATTGCTCCCTGAATGGGATTCTTGTCCTATGAAAAAAATGAGGTGATTGTAATGTGCCTCCTCCTTAAGGTTTGATCACACTACTAGGTGTTGAATGAGTTTTTATGAATAGTACCAAATGAATTGCATCAAGTGAACTCAGATGATTGCTCATTCTTAGAAACATGGTGCTTCATATAAAGATCATCCCTTCACCTTTCCTGATTCTAAAATCATCCTTTCATGGAATAAAATTCAAGATTATCATACGTTTCTTTACTCATATGTATCTCATGGAGATAGATGATTCCTTAATACTTCACACATGATGGTCCTGGATACCTCGGTGGCATGACTAGCTCATTTTAGCTTGTTCTTTGGAGAGATTTGGGTACAATGACATGGTCAGGATATGATGATCATCAAGTCACTCCTTCAGCTCCAAATTTCACCTTTGAATATGATGAATCCTTCATAATTAAATTTATTTACCAAGATGAAAACTGGGTGTAAGCATGCTTATGGTACATGGACACTTTTTTTTCTCAAGTTGCTCCTCATGGAAATGGGTTTCCACCTCCGGATAGGGGATGAATCCTTGAATTAAATTTGAGTATGAGTTACATGTTCTTGACCTCCATAATTCACTGAAATAATACAAATCACATTTTATGATCAATGAAACTATTCTAAAAATCTAATTCTGTCCACAACTCAAAATTTAGGTCCTATTTCATTTTGAACTTAGAGGGGCAGCTGAAGAGTTTTGTAGCACATGCAGAAATATTTAATCGTTAATTGAATGTTGATTATTCCACCTCATATATTATTCTAATATCCTTCCAATTCCTATTTTGTTTCATCTTAAGTCTTTCCAAAACTCTTGAAATAATCCAAAGATGTCAACTTTTACCGTTTTAGCTTTCATTCCCTGCACCTGAAGACCCGGTCTTAAAAAGACTTCTCCTGAATGAGATTTTATTTCCTAAAATTTCATAAATTTACTTAGACATATTTAATTCTCTTAAATCACCCTCATATGCTTTATATATTCTCTAAAAACTTTTGAAGAGTGTTCCATTAGCTCCAGAATGGCCAAAAATGGCCTTTTTAGGCCTTTGAAGGAAGTAGCCTCTCATAAAAACTAAACAAATTAATTGATCACCTAAAACACTATTCCCTACACATTAAAATACACTGAATAATATTATTAGGAATTTCCTTTGGGTCAGGGAGGATGATTTATGGTTTAGGGTTTAGGGCTCAAAGTTCAGGGTTTAGGGGTTGGTGTTTAGGGCTCATGGTTCAGGTTTCAGGTTTCAGGGTTTAGGGCTCAAGGTTTAGGGTTCACAGTTTAGGTTTTATGGTTTAGGGTTTAGAGTTTAGGATTTATGGCTCAAGGTTAAGGGTTTAGGGTTTAGGATTTAAGGTTTAGGGTTTAGGGCTCAAGGTTTAGGGTTTAGATTTCATTTTTTAGGGTTTAGGGTTTAGTGTTTAGGATTTAGGGTTTAAGGTTTAGGTTTTAGGGTTTAGGGATTCAATGTTTAGGGTTTAGGTTTTAGGTCTCAATGTTTAGGGTTTGGGTTTTAGGGTTTAGGGTTTAGTCCTTAGAGTTGAGGGTTTTAGGGCTAAGGGTTTAGGGTTTAAGATTTAGTGTTTAGGGTTTAGGTTTTTGGGCTCAGGGTTCAGGGTTTAGGGTTTAGGGCTCATGGTTTAGGGTTTAAGGTTTAGGGTATAGGGTTCAAGGTTCAAGGTTTAGGGTTAGTGGTTTAAGATTTAGGGTTTAGATTTAGGGTTTTAGGTTTAGACTTAAGGGTTAAGGGTTTAAGGTTTAGGGCTCAAGGTTAAGGGTTTATGATTTAGGGTTTAGGGTTTAGGGTTTAGGGTTAACGGTTAAGGGTTAATGGTTAAGGGTTTAGGGCTTAACGGTTTAGGGTTTAGGGTTTAGGGTTTAGGGTTTAGGGCTCAAAGGTTTAGGGTTTTTTCTTTAGGGATCAAGGTTTAGGGTTTAGGGCTTAGGGTTACAGGTTTAGGGTTTAGGGCACATGGTTTAGGGTTCAAGGCTTAGGGTTTAGGTTTAAGTCTTAGGGTTTAGGATTTAGGGTTTAGGGTAAGATTTAGTGTTAGGGTTTAGGGTTATTATTTTGGTTTTAGGTTGTAGAGTTCAAGGATTTAGGGGCTTAGGGCTTATGAATTAGGGTTTAGGGTTTAGGGTTTAGAGTTTAAGGTTTAGGGTCAGGGTTTAGGATTTAGTTTTTAGGGTTTACGGTTTAGGGCTTAGGGCTTAAGGCTCAGGGTTTAGGGTTTATGGCTCATGGGTAAGGGATATAGATTTAGGGTTTAGGGATCAAGAATCAGGGTTCAAGGTTTAGGGTTTAGGATTTAGTGTTCAGGGTTTATAATTTTTGTTTTATGGTTTATAGTTTAGGGTTTAGGGATCATGATTAAGGATTGAGGGTTTAAGGTTTAGGTCACAGAGTTCATGTTTTAGGGTTTAATGTTTAGGGCTCATGGTTTAGGGTTTAAGACTTATGATTTAGGGTTTAGGATTCAATGTTTAGAGTTTAGGGTTTAGGGGTCAGGGTTTACAGTTTAGGATTTAGGCTTTAGGGTTTGGGATCATGGTTTAGGGTTTAGGGCTTATGGTTTAGGGTTTAGGGTTTAGGGATCATGGTTTAGGGTTTAAGGTCTAGGGTTAAAGGTCTAGGGTTAAGGGCTCAAGGTTTAGGGTTTATGGTTAAGGTTTAGGGCATATGGTTTAGATTTTAGGGTTTAGGGTTTTGATTGTAGAATTTAAACGCTAAAAGATTTAGGCTTAATGCTGAAATCATGAAAATTATCTATGTACTGATCATATTATACTATAAAAAACTATCTTCTAAACCGTGACAAATGGAGCTATGAGACTAGTTCCATAAGGTGTAGAGTGACCCTAACATCTTATATTTACTAAAGTAAATTTAAAGTATAAGAAATAATAATAAATGAAAAACTTACATTTATTTTTATAAATAGAAGCATACCAAAATCACATATCATGCTCATACTAATAGGAACACTACGTGTTATAGCGCATACGCTTTACATTTTTTTAATTTTCTGAGCCATGCCTCAAGGCTTGGGGATCTGGTTTGGATCCCCAAACCTAAAGCATGGACCTGCAAAAACACAACAAACAATGTGTTTTTCCAGGAAAATGCAAAAATCTCTTTTCCACCATCATAAATTGACATAAAACGATTGATTCATTTAAAAAAAATTATACCACGACGTAGAACATAGTTTCTACTTTCTAAAAATATAATTTTTCAAATTTTCTAAGTAATATAAGGTTTCCATATTATTCATTTTCTAACAATGCCTTTTTATAACTATTTTTTAAAGTTTAAATGCGTCTATCTTTTGTCATATATATATATATATTGGCTCATCAAAATTGAAAAATAATTATACTAGCCCAAACTACGCGTAATTATATACACATTTAAAAATATTTTTTTTGAAAAAATATGTTTTGAGGTAGTTGGCAGGGGGTTGGGGGGGGATTGGTTGGAGCTCCGTTATTTTTTTTAAATTTAAAATTTATGTACTTGAAAAATCATAAAAAAATACTCACTAAAAAATCTTTAAAAAAATATAGCCCAAACTAGATGCTCCTAGCTATCTTTCTACTAAAGGGTTTTAAAAAATACTAAATGGGGGGGGGGGGGGGGGGGGGGCGGCACAAAAGTCACTCTGTTATGTTTTTTAACTAAAACACGACCACTTGTTGGTATTTTAGTTATTTGACCCACTTAAACTTATCTGTTTTCAATAAAATTTAGTAGCTTAGAAACTAGACTCAAAATTATACGATTCATGTTTATACAACATCTTCCAATTTCCAATTTTGAGTGTAACTATTTCAAAAAACAAGTACAAGTTGAATTTTTTTTTTTTTCAGAAAAATGCATCCACTTAAGACCCCCTTTAGGCCCCCCAACTTGGTGCACTTACCCAAGTAGATGCAATAATGGAGGAATATGGGTTATGGATATAATGATTGTATATGATATAACTAAGCATAATAGAAACAAACAATGTATAAATTATGAAGAAAATATCATAGTCATGAACAAGGTTTATAGAGTGGGAACACTAGGAAAGTAACACTGTGTTAATCTTATAGAAAATAAAGAGTAGAGAATACTCATAAATCACTAAAAACTTAAAGGAAGAACATTGGCGTATGTTGAACATGTGATAAAGTTAAGAATAATATTAAATATTGTCACATATAGTTAGACACATGCCATGTAAACCAAACATTGAATAAACCCTAGTCATACAAAAGCACATAAAACCATAAATACACTTCACACAGAGGATTCATAGAATAAATGTTGGAGACATATCAGAAACACTAAATACCATTCCTTTACGTCATTCTCTTTCTTTTCCCATTATCTCTCATATTTTGATTTCTCACTTCATTCCCTTTTCTTAATGATTTGTATTTTTTGTTATGTTGGTATGGTTCTAGTTAACAACATTTATATTACTATGGTTCAAGTCACATTTTTGTGTGGGCATTTCTAACATTTTTTTGTGTTTTAGTTTTTTGTCCCTTCATTTTCATCTTCCCTCCCTAATTATTGTCAAAATGTGTGTCAATAACATCTTAATTTGACATTAAGAAGAAATGGGGGCACACTAGTGCATTTAGGACAAGTTGTGAAATGAATGAATTATCAATTTGATTAATAGAAAACATTTTAAGAATATTTACACATATTTAGAGTACAATTTAAACATTTTATTGCAATGCGAAGAATACCTAAGCTTTGAAGCCATTGGTAATACATTGGGGGAATTTGTTAAAGTTGGTGTTTCCACTAAAAAGGTTGCGCACACCTCTTATGCTCAAATTTTGGTGGAATTGGATGTATCTTTTGATCTTCCTGAGAAGATTAATTTTTAGATTGGCGAAAAGGTTTGGACGCAAAGATTGGACAATGAAAAACTAGCTTTTCATTGTCATAAGTGCTATGAAACTAGTCACATGAGCAAGGATTTTGGGCACTCCAAACTCAAAAGTGGGTCTAAAATGGGTTGGTGGAAGGGTTCTCTTCCTTTGCACTACACAGTGGAAGCTCCTTCAGTTCCTATTGATTCTTCAGGAAAGTGCCCCTCAAGGGTCGAATCCACCCCTGTCCTGGATGAGAATCCTCTCCAGGCTCCTCGTCCTAAACCGTTAAGCCAATCCTTTATTATCCCTCCTGGGTTGGATGAGGAAAAATATCCCATATGTGATTCCTTCTTTAGGCCTATTTCCTCCATTGATGTCATTATTCCATGTGGGATGGATTATGATAATGATCTCAACAATTAGGAGTGGACGGTAGTCCAAAATAAGAAAATAATTTCCTCAAAATGGAACTTAGTACCAGTGCACATGAAGCTTAGATCTCATTCTTCAAACTAAGATTTGGTTACTTTTGTTTTTATCTTCTTCTCTCTGATGGTGGCTTGAGTCAAGTTTCTTTGAATTTTTGTTGTTTGCTTCTTTTTCTCTTGTGAGCTTAATTGTTATATCTATCTTGTAATGGTCCTTGGAGCCTTTCCAAAAATTAGCAATAAAAAAAAAATATAACATTTATTGTCACATTCATTAGATCATTGAAAGTGATAAGGGTGGAGTGTTTCCATTGCACTAAAATTCATATTTACTTGTTCTATACAAGTGGCTTGTTAACTTCAAATATTTATTTTCATTAAGAGACCTGATAATAATGGAGGAAAAACATCGGACCTTAGAATATCAAACATTTTGTATTGCATTCTACAAGGAGTTGTTGCCACATTATGGTTCCAAGAAGGGATGTCGATTTCCAAGAGATCCATATAGAATTTTAGAAACACAAGTGAAATTTTGGTAGCCCCAAGGTAGACAAATAAGGTGATGCAATCAATTTGTTTGTAGTTGATAGTTGTCATAACCATACTTCTATAGTATTTATTAAGGATTGGGATGGTCTTGGTTGGGGTTCTTTGTTCACATTGAGTTTTCAAGGTCTTCACCTTGTTGTTTGGACCTACATTCCCCCATCCATTTCTGAGAATTATTTATAGAATTGCAAGAAACAAAATATTATTTAATTATGAAATTAGAATTGATTTTACTACTACAAGGTTTTGTTTTCACATTTGGTTTCCAATCAAATAGATCAATTTCTCAGAGATCCATATAATATATTGCAAAAGTGAGTAAGATTTTAGTAACCTCATATTTGACAAATAGGGTCATCCTATTAGTTACATGAGTTAGATAATCATTTTCATAATTTCGCTTCTTAATGGTCTTGGTTGGGGTTTTTTTGGTGTTAATTTTGTTGAGTTTTTGTCTTACTCTCTAGACTTACGTTGCACCTTTTGTTTTTGACAGTTGTCTCCATAATGGCAAGAAACCATATAACGTTTGAAAATATCTCTTTTCAATTATTTTTAGAATAAAAAATGTTCTATATACAATTAGATTTGATTTTAGTGTTTTATATTTAAATTTAAGTGTGGATTTGCAATGTACACAGTTAAAATGTAGCACATCTTAATGCAAAACCACTTTCCATACAATTGTAAACATTATTAGGATTAAACGGTTACTGTAGTTTATTTATAAGGGTAAACATGAGGAATTTTGGAAGGGGCTAATCCCTTTTACAGAAAAGTGAAAGATATAAGCATTATGATACAAAGAGAGACGAAAACAAAGAAACTGAAGCTTAATGAAACCAATTGAAAGTTAACAAACCATAAACAAAAAAATCGCAACTAACCTTGCACCCATTCAACATCTTTTCTTCGGGTTTGTTTGTGTTTTTTGAATCATTTTCCATTCCTCATGGAAATTTTCAATATTAGGTTTATAGGGTATATAAACATGTAAAGATTTGATATTTTGAAACTTTTGTAAGGTAAAGCTTCTTCCAAAATATTTATTGGTTCGGCCATAAACTAGTGCTCATTATTGTCCTTGGAAGTATCCGTTGATGGCTCTTATGTCATGGTATTTTTCTTCTCAGAAGATTGCCTTGCTGGGGACTTGCACGAAATACCCAAAACAATAGTATCTGCATCCTCCCCTTGGACTAAATTGTCTTCCTCGTATTCTATCGATCCTGATTCTAAATCTGAAGGGATATTTGCTTTAACTTCAACGACTAGATGATAGGGTAGGGCGTCCTTCCACCACGAACCTCACTCATTCCCTTTACGTTTCAAGTTGTGGAAATTGGAGCCAAGTGACCTAATTCAAAACATTTCCTGCATCTGAAGGGCAAACCCTTGCAATTGAGAGGTTGAGACCAAAAGCGGTCTTGAACTTTATGAGTCGAGGTCCTTCATAATTTCGAAATCAACTAAAATGCGAGCATAGGTAAGGTGTGATACTAGCTCACTCTCAAAGTCTATCACAAAAATTCTACCCATAGCGTTCCCAATGGCTATAAAACAAGATTTGCTCGAAAATTGTAGCGGAAGATGTGACAATCTTATCCCAACCAATTTTATTGAAAAAGCTTTAGTAGTCAGATATTTGGATTTTAATAATAAACGATGATACTTATCAATCAAGAGTTTGTCAAAGATAGTATCTCTATCCCGAATGAGATCAACAACCACAATACAAAAGCCCGTAGCACAGGGATAAACAGCTACTAGTTGAGGAGCCTTACGAAAACGGGATAAAACATAAGAGTTACACAAGTATTTTCACGAACTGAGGAGGACCCTCCAATTATTCCCTGCGCTTTAGTCCACCAATATTTAGAGATGATGTAAAATATCTAGTCTCAACACTTATAAACCACACTCTCTTTTCTGGTCAAGCAGGGTTAGAATATCGCATAAGGGTATGGTGGGGGTGGGGTGTTTTATTATCCAGTGCCCTTTGTTCACACAGTAGTAAGTAATGGCATCATCAGCATGTACCCTGCACACACCAGTAATGGCCAATCCCTTCTTCCGCGCAAACTTTGCCCTCGCTGTTTTTGCCAGTTTGCTTGCATTAACTACCGTAGCCATGTCGGAGGACATCGTTAGGAAGCCCTACATTGTTCACATGAAAAAATCCATGAAACCCCTGCAATTTAGCTTGCACGAGCACTGGTATGCTTCACTCATCAATGAAGTAACTTCAGGGACAGATGATGATGGGAGCCTCTTGTTATATACTTACGATGTACTTTTACATGGCTTCGCTGCCAAGCTCAGCAGTGGAGAGGCTGAAACAATGGAGACCATGGAAGCCTGCTTGGCCGCCATTCCATCCTCTGTCGATAAAATTCATACAACCCGCTCACCCCACTTTCTGGGTCTCAGCGGCTCGCATAACAATCTATGGCTGCGCTCTCATTACGGCAAAGATGTGATTGTGGGCGTGTTGGACACTGGAATATGGCCCGAGAGCGAAAGCTTCCACGATGGAGGCCTCGGAGCAATTCCCCCTCGATGGAAGGGCACGTGTGAGAGCGGTGTCATGTTCGATTCCTCGCATTGCAATAACAAAATCATTGGAGCTCGCTATTTCTTTAAAGGCTACGAAGCAAAGTACGGCAGTGTTGGTAAATACGATTACAAATCAGCAAGAGATAGCCAAGGGCATGGCACACACACTGCTTCTACTGTTGCGGGATCCCCTGTGGCGGGAGCGAGTTTCTCTGGGTTTGCCAATGGAACGGCTACAGGGATGGCTCCCAACGCCAGATTGGCCATCTATAAGGTCCTCTGGGGAGCAGGAGGAGCTGGCGATGGTACCGACATAGCCGCTGCAATGGAGCAGGCCGTTGCAGATGGCGTGGATATAATTTCTCTGTCCCTTGGAGCTGCAATCGACAGGCCTTTTTACCAGGATTCTAAAGCTATCGTAGCGTTTAAGGCGATGGAGAAGGGAGTATTTGTTTCGGCTTCAGCCGGAAACGAGGGTCCTTTCGCCTTTTCTGTATCAAACACTGCACCTTGGATAACCACTGTGGGAGCCAGCACTGTGGACAGAGAATTCCCGGGGCCTGTCGTGCTTGGCAACATGGAGACGTACAGAGGCACCTCCAACTTTTATACTGGTGAAATAGCTGGAAATGGAAGATTTCCTTTGGTGTATCTGTCTCAGAACGAAAACACCAAGTATTGCGAGGCAGGCACTCTGCAGTCTAACACGGTGACAGGTAAGATTGTGTTGTGTGATATAAAGGAACGTGATGCTCTTCTTTCGGGCTCATCGAGCAGGTACAAGACGGTTAGGGTGGTGAAAGAAGCTGGGGCAGCTGGAGTGATTTTGGCCAACAATAAATTCTCTGGAGAAGAGGATACTCTGGTGCCTACTTATCTGCCAGCTACCATAGTCAGTTATGCTGCTGGACTGAACATCAAAGCTTACATCAACAGCACCAGAAAGCCTACGGCCATTATAAAGAGTGGAGGATTCACAATAGTGGGTAATTCAATAATAGCTCCTATTGTGGCCGCCTTTTCTTCCAGGGGACCGAGTCGAGCAATTCCAGAAATTCTTAAACCAGATGTGATTGCTCCAGGCGTGAATATATTAGCGGCGTCTCCAGGAGAAGGGTATGCAATAATGTCAGGGACATCGATGTCGTGTCCTCACGTCAGCGGAATTGCGGCGCTCATAAGAAGCGTGCATCCATCGTGGAGTCCTGCCGCCGTCAAGTCTGCTCTCATGACGTCTGCTTACGTCCGTGATAATCGAAACTTGCTCATCAAAGACAGGGTGTTTTTGAAAGCAGCAGATCCATTCGCCTTGGGCGCAGGTCATGTAAATCCAGGAGGTGTGGTGGATCCCGGGCTGATCTACGACATTACACCACGAGATTATATTCACTTCCTCTGTACTCTCAACTACACCGCCCAACAAATCGGTCTTCTGATGGACAAGGAGGCATTAATCTCCTGCCCTAATTCGGAAGGAGCGGGAGATCTCAACTATCCATCTTTCTCTGTTATCTTCAATCCCACTAAATTAGTGGAGGTCAAAATGAGAACAGTAACGAATGTAGGCGGCGTCCCTGCAGCGTACAGAGTGTGGATTCAGAGCCCTGGCAACGTGAAAGTAAGTGTGGAGCCAAATATTTTAAAGTTCACAAAGCAGGATGAGAAACTGAAATATAGCGTGAGATTTGAGAGTAAAAGCAGTGGAGGAGATGCAGAGTTCGGAGAGATATCATGGAGACGTGTCCAAGGTGGGACACAGGTAGTTCGTAGTCCAATAGCCATTCTCTGGGAAGGCAATTGACATAATAACGATGGTTAACTATAGGATTGGCATGTGTGAGGTTGCCCCCGCCACCATGGTCAATCACTATGTTTCTTGAAGTTATATTTGAAGAAATTTAAATATAAAGTTTTATGTGATGGTTGTTCTGTAATGTATATATTAATTTTGTTTTGTTTTGTATGTTGTAATAAAGGTGGTTGAATATTAATGAATTGTGAAGAATGTAAAAAACAAAAAATATGTTTGCTTGCATACACTATTTTAGATTTCAATCTACTTTGTTTCATTCTTACCATGTTTATATAAATTCTCTATTCATTTCATACATCTTTTACAAATTACACTCAACCTTACCCATCAAAAGTTCAACACCTTTTTAAATTGGGTTCTTTCCATTTCGAATAGTTCATATGCTTCCACATTTTGAACACATCTCTGTAACGAATTTTTAATAAAATTCCATTCTTTGTAGTGCTTTGGTGGATGTCCATATGCCACACAATATTTCAATTAGTTTACAATTTTATAATTGCATCTATGAATGACGTTTGCTATTGTAAGTATCAAAGAATATTTTGAATTACCATCTCTATTGTGTGTGTCCCTTGCTACAATCCCGAAACAAACAAAAGCAATGATGGTGAGAAAATTTGTGGAGAAGCTACTCATCACTTGCACTCCAATAAAAAACTAGAGAAGAAGAATGTATCACTACCGACATTGACTCTAATTTAGCATAATAAAATAAAACTTAGAAAATACAAGGGAGTAGCCTCCATCTCCTATGGAAACCTGGAACACCTTGACATTTTTGGTTGCTAGCATAGCCATCCGCCTGCTTTCATTGCACAATGTTCAAGAACATGTTATGGTTAATATGAATTGGAGAATTCTCGTGGACTAGCGCATGGAGGAGTTAGCTCACCAGTTTAAGGAGGGAGAGTTGATGTTGGTCTTGTGCATGGAACAATTGGTGAAGGTGGATGACATGGAGCTTAAGGTTCAAGCTAACTAGTTATTTCTAGTACCTTCCCAAATCCCACTCTCACAAGGTCTATTTTTCTCCCCAAATCAACGATTTTTTCACCCTATTTCTTATACTTTTGGGCTGGTCTGTTCTTTCAAGGTTTAATGTATGTATTAACATATTTTTTTTTTGTATGTTATAAAGAAGATGGTTGAAGATTAATGAATTAGGAAGTTCTGATGTAGAAGGTAAACAAATTTTCACAATAAGAGAGTAATTGTAAAAATAGAAATGAAGCTTACATGGTTAGGGGATGTTCCATGAGATCATATCTCTTTGAGGCATTTTTTGAACAATTAACTTGCCTTGTGTATGCTTCCACATTTTATAATCATGTCTACCTTGACACTTGTGACTACATTTGAAAAAAAAATCACTTCCATAATGTTTTGATGCTTCTCCATGCCCTTCTCTAAACCTCCCATTTTGACAAAGGTTGGAAGATGCTTGTAAGGTTGGGGAGACTGACTTTACAATTGCCAATTGCATTTTCTTGAAAGTTCTCAAGGTCTTTTCAACATACCCATATTAGTTCACATGCTTACACATTTTGCATACATATCTATCAAGGCACTTGCAACTAAAACATTTGAGAAACATGCCTTCTCCATATTGATTTGGTAGATGTCCACACCCTTTTCAAAGATCCTATCTTTAAAATAGGTTGTGAGTATGCTAGGTATCCAAAGAGAAAAAAAAAATTTAAAACTCCAATATCACATTTAGTGCATTGTAAATTACCCACGAAATGTTTTGTTCCTTCACTTTTCTCCCACTGGTGTATAAACCCCTTATTACCAACAACATATGGTAGCATCAAACCTTAAGCTTTACAAAACTATCTAGTGCATTCCCATCCAAATTGCATTCCACATAATTAATGGATTATAGTGAAATAAATGATCCACAATCATCCCATATATATTCCATCCCATTGGGAAAAAAATCAAATACTCTAGCTCTCTAAATTCTTTGTAAAAGAGGATAAAAATTCTCACCTGGTCAAATCGAAATAACTCAAAATTTCAAAAAATTATAAAATAAATATAGAAAAACAATGACATGTAAAATATATTCTCTCATTGATTGTTATAGATATTATCTTGTCAACTATAAAATATATCTAGTCAAAAGAATTAAATATACCTAACCTAACAAACAGATAAATGGAGGGATAAAATTGCTTACATAAAGCATGATTGAAAGACAAACAAATGGAGAGTCATAAAAGTGCTAACATAAGCCAAGATTGATATACATGAAGAAGTTAACAAAGATTCTATTGAAGATATGGAACCTAAGTACAAGTTAAAGTGGCAGTTTGCATTTTTCCTTGATTTTGGGAGGAATGCATGGCCATGGATAAAAATAACATTGTCTTATTAATAGATGGGAGTTTTTATTTTTATGTTTATCTTATTTATATGTATGTCTTATTTATAAACATGCTATATTTAGGTTGATTGTGGTTAAAGAAAACTTTTACAAAGATGTGCACAAGTTATATATATGTGCATGGATTTATTCTTTGTAGTATGAAAAAGAGAGAGAATGGTATGGTATTCCTTAGGACTGAATAAAGGAGAAGGATGGCTTGTTTCTGGTGGATGTAGCCCATATTGGGTGAACCACCTTAAATCTTGGGTTTATCTTGTGATTGCATGCTTATATTATTTCTGTTTTAATTCCATTTTATTGCTCATATGTGTTTCGATCCTAAAAATGGGTATCAGATCAAGATATTGTTTTGGACGAAAAAACTCACAGGATGGTTTCTTGTTTGAATGGGAGCAATGGTAGAAGATAACAAGTTCAGCGTTTAGAAGTTTAATGGCTAGAACTTTTAGCTATGGAAGATGCAAGTGGAGGACTACCTATATCAGAAGGATATTTATCTACCATTGAAAGGGAAAGTTTTGAAGTTGTCAGCTATGAAAGATGAAGAATGGGATGTTCTTGATTAGAAGGCACTAGAAATGATACGGTTGTGCCTGAAAACTATGGTAGCTTTCAATATTTCTACGGAAAAGACAATGATAGATCTAATGGAAAATTTGGGTAAATTGTATGAAAACCCCTCAGCCTCCCATAAGGTATTTATCATGAAAATTTTGTTTACTATGAAGATGTCAGATGGTGATTTAATAAATGATCATTTGAATGAATTCAACACAGTTACTAATAAATTAAGCTCTGTAGGAGTAAATTTTGATGATGAAGTTAGGGCTCTTTTGATTTTATGCTCATTTCCTAAAAGTTGGAATAATTTGGTTATAGCTATGAGTAATTATGTTTCTAGTTCAAACACTTTAAATTTTGATGATGTTATTGGTGTGATTCTTAGTGAATAAATGAGAAGAAAAAACACAGGTGAGTCATCTGGTAATGTTTTGAGTGTAGAGAATAGGGGAAGACAGAAGGAAAAATCAAAAGGTCCTAGACACCGTGGAAGGTCTAAGAAGGGTATATCTAAATCTAGAAGCAGGATGGTATGCTGGAATTTTGGGGAAAAGTGAGACATGCAAAGAAATATTGTTGGTCTTTAAAATCAGGGAAAGATCAACAAGAAGGTAGCAACGAGGAAAATGTAGCAGGTGATGTGTTACAAGATGATCTTATTCTTTCTTTAGATAGTAAATCATAATATTGGGTTTTAGATTATGGTGCTTCATTTCGTGAAACTCCTCATATATAGTATTTTCAAGATTATGTTTAAGGGAATTTTGGTTAGGTATATCTTGGTGATGATGAGCCATGTAACATTGTTGGAAAAAGAAGTGTTCATGTTAAATTGCAGAATGGTAAAACTTGGGTGTTGAATAATGTCAGGCATGTTCCTAGCTTGAGGAGGAATCAAATTTCTGTAGGGAAATTAGGAATGAGGTTTGTATGGCTATATTTACACCAGATTCTTGGAAATTTACCAAGGGTTCTCTTGTGGTAGTAAGAGGTAAGAAAGTAGGTACTTTGTAGTTATCCACTGTTAGTACTAATCCATCTTCTATTTTAGCTACTACAGGTATAGACACAACTCTATGGCATCGCAAACTTGGCCATATGAGTGAGAAGGGGATGAATATTTTACGTTCACAAGGAAAGTTATCAGATTTGAAAAACATAGACATGGACTTTTGTGAGCATTGTCTGTATAGGAAACAAAAGTGTGTGAGATTTCTCAAGGTTGGATCAACCAAGAAGGAACAAAAGTTAGAGCTTGTTCATATGGATGTGTGGGCACTGGCTCAAGTATATTCTCTTGGTGGCTCACAATATTATGTTACTTTTATTTATGATGCTACTAGGAAGGTTTGGGTTTATTGTATAAAGAAGAAATACGATGTATTAAATACTTTCAAGAAGTGGAAAGCTTTAGTTGAGAATGAAACAAGTTTGAAGTTAAAGTGTCTCAGATCAAATAATGGTGGAGAGTATTGCAGCGATGAATTTAATAACTATTGTTCACATAATAGAATCTACATGATGAAGACAGTTCCTAGAACACCACAGTATAATGGTGTGTTAGAAAGAATGAACATGGCTATCATGGAGCATGTAAGGAGCATGAGATTTCATGTTGGAAATGAGGATGTTGTAGATACCATTGTTTACTTGATAAATAAAGGACCTTCAAGTACTTTGGAAGGTGGAGTACCAGGAGGCTTGGACTAGTCAGGAGGTAAACTATTCTTTTCTGAAAGTTTTTGGCTGTGAAGCATTTGTTCACATTGATAAAGAGAATAGGACCAAGCTAGAAGCTAAGTCAAAGAAATGTATAATCATTGGGTATGACACTGATGATTTTGGATCCCGGTTGTGGAGTTTGGATGAGAAGAAAATCATTAGGAGTAGGGATGTTATTTTCAATGAAAAGGTTATGTATAGGGAATAACTACATGATAAGAAGCTGGAAAAGTCTAAGTACGTAGCACTTGATGAGATAAAAGATAGATAAGCTCTCAAAGGGATGGAAAACTAACAATTTGTCATCAATCTTGGCACATTCGATGTTGATTCTGTAGATCAAAATCAGCAAGAACAATAAGAGCCGCAAAATAATGAAAATTTTGTGAGACGTTCTACTAGGGTAAGTAAACCTCCTATACGATTATCTTTGTAGGAGATTTACTATTATTTATTGATGGATAGAGAAGAAATAGAATTTTTTGAAGAAGCAATGTAGGTAGAGACAAGGAAAAAGTGGGAGCATGGTATGGATGAGGATATGGACTCCTTGGATCACAACCAAACTTGGGATTTGGTTCAGTTGCCTATAGGAAAGAGAACATTGTAGAACAAGTGGGTTTATAGGCTGAAAGAAGAAGAAGGTGGAAAAAAAAGGTACAAGGAAATACTTGTTGTGAAGGGATTTGCACAAGAAAAAGGTATAGACTTTGATGAAATTTTATCTCTTGTTTTTAAAATGAATTCCATTATAACTATTTTAACTTTGGTAGATGTGGAAGATTTGCATCTTAAACAATTAGATGTAAAGATTAATTTTCTTCATGGTGATTTGGAGGAAGAAATATATATGGAGCAACCACATGGATATGGAGTCAGGGGGAAGGAAAATTTGGTTTGCAGATTGAAGAAGATCTTGTATGGCCTTAAACAAGCTCCAAGGTAGTGGTATTTGAGATTTGACAGGTTCATGATAGAACAAGTTTACTCTAGATGTCATTCTGATCATTGTGTTTATTTTAAAAGACTAGATAATGACACCTATATTATCTTGTTGTTGTATGTGGATGATATGCTTGTGTCAGGGTCAAACATGCAGGATATAAATGAGCTAAAGAGAAAATTAGGAAATACATTTTCCATGAAGGATTTAGGTGCAACAAAGAAAATTCTTAGCATGAGAATCAATAGAGATAGGAAGATTAGAATATTGACTTTGTCTTAAGAAGAGTATGTGAACAAGGTGTTGGAAAAGTTTAGGATGCAAGATGCAAAACTAGTAAGTACACCATTGGAAGGGAACTTCAATTTGAGTAAAAAACAATGTCCTAAAACACATGACAAGATTGAATATATGTATAGAGTTCCATATGCTTTAGCAGTTGGAAGTTTGATGTATGCTATGGTATGCACAAGACTTGACATTGCATATATAGTGGGAGTTGTTAGCAGATACATTAGTAATCCAGGAAAGGAGCACCGGAATGTAGTTAAGTGGATTCTCAGATACTTGAGAGGGACCAGTAGTAAGCAGTTGTGTTATGGAGGGTTAGAGGTTTCTTTACACGAATATGTTGATTCAGACATGGCTGGTAGGAGGAGCACAAAAAGTTATATATTCAATGTTGGTGGCACGACAATTAACTGGATTTCTAAACTGCAGAATATTTTTGCCTTGTCTACTACAGAGGCAGAGTATGCTACTACAGAAGTAAGCAAGGAGATTATCTGGATGTAGTGGTTCATGGAATAGTTGGGAAAGAAGCAGGAGGATTACTAGTTATTCAGTGATAGCCAGAGTGCAATTCATCTTGCCAATAACTCAACATTCCATTCGAGAACCAAACATATACAACTCAGGTATCACTTCATTAGATTAGTTTTGGAGGATGGATAACTGATGTTGGAGAAGATCCTTACAAGTTAGAATCCTACTGATATGTTGACAAAGGCGGTGACAAAAGAGAAGCTGGAAGGTTTTTCATCTTTGATAGGTTTTCAAGATTGAGCTTGAAGAAGAGAAACTTGTATACGTAAGCCTGTGTCTATGTCAATGAGAAGGTCTCTTGCATTTGGCTGTGGAACTAATGGATCACAACCAAATATTTGTTCTCTTTCAGGTTCTTGTATGGTCATGCAGATATCCTATCAAGGCAATCTATAGTTGGGTTGACTCGACTAGAATGTGTATGCTTTGTCGTCTTCAATACTTAATTGTCTAAATTTTTCACTAACTGCTTGTAGGTTTATTTTCATTTGAAAGACCTGAATCCTAAGCCCTTGATCTATATCCGTTAATGTTGTGAAGAGATTTTGCTGAGGTAATACTAGTTTGAATACGTAATCCCTGGGCTCTCTGGGTCCCGTAATTGTCATGCAAAAGATGATTCAACCTTAACTAAAATGAGTAAACTAACCATGAAAGACATATCTACACTATGCTTATATTCCTTTTATTTTTTATATTTTCAATTATGCATATTTGAACAAAATTAAAAGAGCAGCTATTCTAATATACTCAAATAATGAACAATTAATCTAATAACAAAATTAAAACAAACAAGTTAGCCTGATATAGCTATTTGCCTATGAACTTTGTCAATTTATCCTAAATATTTAAATAGCTAACTAAGCTAATCGAAAGACCTTCAATCTTACCTCAGAAGTGAGGAATAAATCACAGCTTCTCAGAAGCTATCATTCCCCACAGCTTCCCTGGTAATAATGAAAGCAAGATTTAACTAAAATAAAATGATTTGTTACTCTATTTGATATGTTGTAACTACAACTTTAATAGCTCAAACCTGGAGTTTTATAGAACAATGGTAAATCCAGCTGTGTCGTGACTTGTCCCCTTAGTGTGATCTCTTTGTTCCTTCATGTTCTCATGAATCTAGAAAAGTGTGAATGTGATAGCGTCAGTAGAAGAAGATACTTGAAAAATGGCAGCTTTGGATATAAACCGAATACAATGCAAGTAAGAGAGGGATAGTGCAAGTGAATAGAGCTTGACTATGCGATTCCTAGCAGGATTTATTACGGGGATACAACGCAAATATACCAAGAATTTTGGTATTTATTTCTTGTGACAAAATAACAACCTGCAACTCTGAGATTATCAAATGAACTCTAATCTAGAATTGAAACTATCTTATGCTAAATTGACTATGTAGGATAGCAATGGAGCAAAATGAAAGTGTGAAGATGAAATGATCTCTAAAGCAGAAAGGAGAGGTTGAGAATTCATGCAAAATCTAAACCTATTGAAACTTATGGAAGAACTTCAAAACACACTGAATAACAATTCATAGAGAGAGAGGGGCCATTTTCTTGTAAACAAGATGGGTATTTATAGCATCTGGATTTACTAGAGGGTAAGTTTGAATTGAAATCTTCTATTATAAACAAAGAGAAATCACTATTTACCAAGCAGCCAAAACATAAATGCAAGCAAGAGTGGTTCAGAAATGCATATGAAAATTGATTTTTTACGTTTGACGAAAGTGTTGGAATGTTCTAGAAAACACGCATAGGACCGCCATCCTATTCTGGGTGGCGATCATGGGACCGCCGCCTAGGCAGGGCAGCGGTCCTATAACTTAAAGAGTAAAATGCATTAAAAAGGGGGGCAGAGGTTAGAACTAAACATGCAAATGTATACTTGGAGAGGTTTTCTGGATTCTGAACACCTTGTGAAGAGATCTAAATCATCATTAGCGTTTTTGTAACCTCTCTCCAGCAGTAAAGTACCTACATTTTTGGGTATGTACATATTGCCCCCTCGGAGAAGCATTTTAGCCATGAAGAGGCATAAAACGGTGGGTCCAAGTATGGTGGTCCCAAAAATGGGAGTTAGAAGCTATACCTGACATACCTTTGTGTCGCAGTGTCGCCATCCAAATGCCTACTATTTGCAAAATGAAAAAGGGACTCAAGTGTAGATAGATAAAATAAATCGAAAAATAAATACTAAATTAAAATGAAATGAGGACTTACCATTTGCGCAAGGATAAGAACTTACCTCCGTCGGTGCTCCAACTCTGCGAAAGAACTTTCAAAACAAGTTAGAATATTATATATATATATATATATATATATCATATATTCCTATATCATATATATGAGATCATTTTCCTATTCATTTGTGTGTGTTGATTTGGAAATTTTTGAGCTCTAGGACCCACGGTAACCGTTTTCGACGAGAGTATAGTCAAAACGTTTGTTGTGAAATCGTGATCATGCCTCTGAGAGTAGGACATTGACCTGTGAAGTCTCAGGTTAGTTTTTCTCAATTCATTGCTTTTAAACCTAAAATGTAAAAATGTTGAAATCTTTGTCTTGGGGGGATTATTTTTGGAAATGTTAGTTTTAAATGAGTCTCTAGGGGAGCACCCATAGGGTAGGTCTTTATTTTTTCAAAAACGATGTATTTTTTCTTTTTTAAAGTGTTTTTAGGGCTTTGGGGGCATTCACCGATTCGGGACAGGACCGCTGCCCTGCACAGGGTGGCAATCATGAGACCGCCGCCTCAGAAGGTGGCTGTTACAGAACCGCCGCTCTGCACAGGGCGGTGATTCTGAACATAATATAAAAAAAGATGTATTATTTAATTATTTATGCATTTTTGACATTTTTATATGTTTTTGATGATTTTTCCAGTTGGATTATGTTTCTAACTTACTTTTTCCCCCTGTTTTGGGTGGATGTAGGAGTATATCAGATGGAGTAGAGAGAGGGAGTGTGATTGGCTCCCAGCAGTGTTAGAGGCACTGACCTAGATAGAGCGAGACACTCTGCAGAGGGCCGGTATTTGGAGGATCACACAGGTTCCTCATGTTGCGTTGCTATTTACATATTATGTGACTTATTTTCATACTAGGATGCATACCGGAATATCTTCTAATTACCAGGTGTTAAGGGTGAGTGGACTATCACCCTTGAGGACGTCTATCGCATATGGGGCATTTCGATTCTTGGGAGGCAGATTTCTCTTAAGACAGTAGTATCCAGGTCTCAGATAGTTCAATGGGCTACCTACATGGGAGATGTTGTTGTCTCCATAGGCTCGAAGAAGGGGGTGAAGGTCTATTCCATTGTTTTTTCTCTGATCCCTGTGATCCGCAAGGCTATTATGGGTATCTTGGCCTTGCGGTTGATTGGGGACAAGGGAGGGGATACTCTCTTATACTGTTGGGCTACCATTATTACACAGATTGAGGCCCATGGCCATGTTTACGCTTGGGGAGTAGACATTCTTGTGACCACCTACCATGATTTATATAGGGTGCTTAGATTACAGGGCCAGTAATTGAGTCACCCTACTCTAGTTATGAGTTGGGTGTATGAGCACATCATTCCCTATAGGAGAGGTGTATAGGTAGAGGATCTGGGGGTTATTAGGGAAGTGAGATGGATAGGGATGACTGTACTCAGGACACCACACTAGCCAGTGGCTTCTCTAACTATTGCAGACATGGAGGCCACTCCTTATTAGGCCATGGCATGGTTATAGGGAGAGGAGAAACATACATTGATTCCTGTTATTCCACACGTTAGCTGGTAGATAGGATAGGGCGGTTGGTGACTCACCCATTTGATAGAGTACCTCAGCAGTTTGGCCTCCCTTACGTCGATATGCTTCCTCCAGTGGGGTCAGTGTATAGGTCTGTTCGTGAGGCCATGGGAGGTCCCAGAGGCCAAGGTTGGACCACGGTTATTCCCAGAGTTCCCATTGCAATTAGGAGGTTGGTTCATGCTCGAGGGGTAGCTAGTGCTCCTCGAGCACCCTTACTTATGATCGAGGCTGGTCCTCCTCAAAGTGGAGAGGGAGATGAGCCAATTGATGTGGACTTAGACTCTAAGGAGTTCACATGAGGGGAGACAATAGGAGGCGAGACCGGTGGGATGACCGAGGAGGATGAGAGCGATTCCGAGTGGCATGAAAATCAGGATATCCTAAGGACTGAGAGGGTGAAGGATAGCACAAAGAAGGTGACCTTGATCTCAGAGGAGTTTCCTTCTCAGGACATTGGGGGAGATGAAGAGTCCATTCCAGGACGTCATTTCTTTCCTGATTTGGGGGAGGTTCCGTAGTCCATAGCAGCATCTGTAGCAGGCGCAGATCCTAGGGACCCTACCTAGATGCCTGGAGATCCAAGTGAGTTACTACTCTTTTCTCGATTCTGTTTTAGCTATAAATGTTTAGTTGATATTTCCCTTTTGTTGTTTTGTTTGTTTTTGGCTTTATTTTTGGCAATTTTCTAACTTGTTATTTCTCTTTTTTATTTACAGCAACTACTGAGGGATGGCGAGAATTGATTCACCGAGTGTGTTTGGACACCCTGTTGCTCCCCTCAGAGAGTACTCGAGCCAAGCTTACTATGGACGTTGGAGAGCCCTCAGCATCTGGCCGACATACTGATGTGTTTGCCCCTGTCTAGAAAGTTAGTGACCTCTCTTCGTGCTAAGCTAGCTAGATATAGGACTATTGAGTGCTTGATGAGGAGGAGCCATTCTCACAGTGAGACCATAGCTACTGACCATGATCGTGAGCCCTCATTTCATTCATAGTATCATCGTAGTAGGATTCCTAAATGCGGTTGTGCACCTTCCGAGGGATCCCACAGGGATTAAGAGACCATGGTGTCTTTTGTAGTGATTTTTGTCGGATGTTTATACGAGTGTTTTTGTACTTTTCGGGCTCATTGAGAATTTTGACCATGCCTAGTGCATGATGGCATTGTATGTAAAACATGATATATATATATATATATATATATATATATATATATATATATATATATATATATATATATATATATATATTTGGATCTAGATCTTGTATCTAGAATTTTGTGATTCGTTTCCTATATGTACACTAGATGTTTTTAGAATCTTTGTTTTTATATGCTTTTCAGAATGTATGCAATGGATGAAAAATGATAACAAAATG
The DNA here is from genome assembly GCA_019776745.2 of Taxus chinensis. Classification (NCBI taxonomy): domain Eukaryota; kingdom Viridiplantae; phylum Streptophyta; class Pinopsida; order Cupressales; family Taxaceae; genus Taxus; species Taxus chinensis. Next base: position 2,279,984 of record CM034151.1, on the reverse strand, counting down.
TTTCTCTTTTATTTGTTTTTATAATGCTGACATGTGATGATGAAAACATACCATAGCACTGAACTTTTGGCTTCCTTGGGAAACATTTGTTGCTTCTTCTTCTTTTGGAAAAACATGATGAATATATAGTGATAATGAGATGAACTTGCCCCACTCCTTACTCCATGCAACTAGTAAGATGCAAGGGCTCAACACCAAGAGTTGGGAAGGGCACAAATTATATGAGTTTAAGCAAATGAAAATGATGAGTGAGAGACAAGGTATTGATAGAAATCAAATTCAAAATTACGTACTTACTTTTGCTCAAAACTACTACATAGTTCAAAATGTAACTTGCTTTCTAGTTTATCTATACTTGGATCCATGGATGGAAACTTGGTTGATAAAATCTGGTTTTGAGGATTTGATCTCTTTGGAATTTGGATACTTAATTTCACTTAATATACTTTTCTTTAAAATATTAATATTCACTAATTTATGTGAATGGACCCCCTACGCCCTGTCTCATGCTACTGGTAGGAAGCATGGGCTCATCACTGAAGGCATGGCATAGGTGAGTAAGGGCACTTCTTTCCTTTCTCAACCTCATATCACTAGTAAGAGATGCGGGCTCATCACTGAAGGTTGGTGGGGCAAAGAAGTGTGTAAAATAAAATATTTTGTTTTGTTTAGTATTTTTTATTTAATTTGACATTTCTGATTGGTGATATTGGAGTATCCTTGTTTCAAAGAGATGTAAGAAGGATAGATGTGACACCAAGAAGCTTCTAGAACAAACCATAGGTAAGAACAATTTAACCAAGTAGAAAATAATGAGTATGACCAAGTATGTAGGCCTTGGTATGGTTTTTGTCAAGACTTTGTCTGTCAAATTGATGAAATGATTTCAAAACTATTTGATGATATTATGAAAATTGAAGAGATATGATTTGAATGCTTTTGTCAATATTTTTAGAAGCTTATAATGAATTGCTTAAGAATAAGTTCCTTGACCACAAAATTTACGAAATGAGTGAACAAAATGAAACAACTAAGTGACTAATGCAATGTAGGTAGATATAATATACAAATGGTGATGTTGATGACCTATGCATAAAACCGTTTAAGATGCAAGGAATTGACTGTTTCATTTAATTCCTCACCTTCTAGTGTACACAAGAGATACACACCGTTTCTGTAGTCTTTCTTGACTTGATATGGGCCCAACCACTTGGGCCGGAATTTCCTTCCTTCGCTAGTTTTCTTATCAATCTAGTTGTCTAGTCTTAGAACTAGATCTCCCTCATATATTTCTCACTCGTAGACATTTTTGTTATATTTTCGGCACATACGGTCAGCATAGGCTCTGTGCTGTTGTTTGGAATTTAGCTTGGCCTCATCAAGGCTTTCTAGTTGAGAGAGGTGTGCCTCTCTATAGGCTTCTTCTCTTAAAATCCCTTGTAATGAGATGCAGAGACTAGGTATTTTGACCTCAAGCAGGAGAATTGCTTTTGCCCCAAATACTAATGAGAAAGGGGTTGCCCCTGTTGATGTTCTTATTGAGGTTCTATGGGCCCACAAGGTCAAGTATAATTTTAAATTCCAATCCCATTTGTTCTCCTTAACTATTTTGAGGAGAATAGATTTTAACCGTTTTTTTGTGGCTTCAACTTGTCCATTGGCTTGAGGGTAATAAAGAGAGGTTGTATGATGGTTTATCTTGAATTTGTTGCATAACTCATAGATCTCATCATTCTTAAAGGATGTGCCATTATCCAAGATAATGACTTGTAGGACACCATACCTGTAAATGATTTGATTCAAAATGAACTTAGCGATTACAGAACCTGGTACGGTGGTGAGAGGCATGGCCTCTACCCATTTAGTAAAATATTATGTGGCCGTGATTATAAATTTATGACCATCTGTTGATGAGGGAGAGAATTTCCCTATCAAATCTAGGCCCCACATGGAAAAGGGCCATGGGGTTGCGATTGGTTACAGAGCTTGTGCTAGCATGTGAATCTCGTGAGACAATTCTTGGCATTTATGACACTTGTGCACAAATTCTACTATGTCATGTTCTAAAGTAGGTCAGAAATATCCCATTCGATGTATTTTGTGAGTAGTGGCATGACCATCGAAGTGGCCTCCACATATCCCACTGTGGGATTCATAAAGAATATTTTTGGATTCTTCAGTGTCAACACATCTTAAAAGCATTCCATCAAAGGCTTTATGATAGAGCACTTGTTTTAAAATAACATATTTAGCAGCGATAATGTGTAACCGCCTTCTTTGTTGTGATGTGACACCTTCTGGGTATGTATGGTCCATGATAAAATTGACAATGTTAGTGTACCAAGGACATATAGAGATTGGGGGTCTGGTTTCGAAAAAATACATGCACTCATTGGGAAATTCCAGATCTACTAGATTGCCTCCATCTAACGGATTGTCAGCTAACCAATCTGCAATTATTTGTTCCTTAACAGATTTCTGGTTTACAAATGTTAATTCAAACTCACCCATTAAGGTTATGAAATATCTAACCTTTTTAGATAAAGAACCTTACATGAGGAATGTCCATAAATTGTCTGTCTTTACAATGTCCCTTGTTTCTTGATTTAACATGTAATGTCTTAAAAATTTCATTACGAAGACTATGGCAAGGCATTCTCTTTCTGCTTGTGTATAACATGTTTCATAATCAATAAATGTCCGGCTAATGAAATAGACTGCACGTTCTCATTTATCATTTTCTTCTTGAGCCAACATGCAGGCTAGTGAGACATCAGTAGCCCATGAATACAAGATCAAAGGATGATCTGGTCTAGGAGGCATTAGCGTGGGAGGAGACAACAAGAAGCGTTTAACTTCTTTGAAGGCCTCGTTGCATTCTTTTGTCCAATCAATGCTATAATCTTTCTTTAATAAATTGTTGATTAGATGAACAACAAAACTTAAGTCTGGAATGAACCTTTGAATTGCACCGAGTTTCCCAAGAAATGATCTGATACCAGACTTGTTTGATGGTGGAATCATTTCAAGAACAGCCCAAATTTTGGCTGGATCAACATCAATCCCTCATGAGGATATAATGTAACCCAGAAGCTTGCCTCCTGTCATGCCAAATACACATTTCTTCAGGTTTAATGTGATGCCATATTCGATCAATCGTGAGAGAATGATACAGACTACTTCTGGGTGATCACAGTGCTTCTTGGCTTTGGCCAACAAGTCATCTACATAGGACTCCATTATCTTATGAATAAGGTCATGGAATATGTATGTCATTTCCCGCTGGTATGTAGCGTTGACATTCTTAAGACCGAATGACATGACAACGTAACAATAAGTTCCCCAAGGATTTATAAATGTGGTCTTGGCTTGATCTTCCTCAGATATTTTAATCTGATTATACCCTGAGAACCCATCCATGAGGGACAAAAGTTCAAATCTAGTTGCATCAACAATAACATCGATGGATGGTAATGGGAAGTCATCTTTGGGACAAGCTTTGTTAATGTCCCGAAAGTCTATACAAATGTGTATCTTCCCGTTCTTTTTTAGAACAGGGACAATGTTAGATACCCATTGTGAATAAAGGACTAGTTTGATGAATCACACTTGGAGAAGTTTCATTAATTTTTCTTTCACCATGAGAGCCACTTTTGGTTTCATCGGTCTCAAATTTTTCTTAATTGGCTTTACATCTGGTTTGGTGACCAAATTGTGTACCATGATATGTGATGCAATTCCCATCATTTCTTTGTAATTAAATGTGAAATCATTTTGATGTTCCTTGAGATCTGAGTATGTATTTCTATATCCTCTGAAGTTAACAAGGATCCCAACTTCAAAATATTTGGTTCTTCCTCCATTCCAATATTTATATCAATTATTTCTTCGATTAAGGAAGCATTTCCTTCTTCAAATTCAAGCAGGGCCGAAGGTAATTCCAAACTTTCTCCATTCTCTACCTCATAGATATTGAGATTATTTTGCGGGGGAGATTCTATCATGGGATTTCCAAAATAGGAAGAAGAATGTGGGATTAGGGAAAAATACACTATGTGATGAGCGAGATGTAGCTCTGCATAGGCGTTTAGATATCCAAGAGTGAATCTATTGCTATCAAAGTGATCTAGGATAGAAAATTCATTCTTAGCTTCTATACGTGTCAGGAGTGGGTTTGTTGGTATTTTACGCACCAATGGTTTAGTACAAATTGATATCATGAAACTTGTATTTTCTAACTCACTACTTGGAATAAAACGGGAAGCTAAGGTCGCTATTGAATCAGCAAGAAGGTTTTTTTCTCATGGGATTGCTTCGATTGATACAAAGTTAAATCCTTTGGTTAGATCTAATACCACCATTTTATAGAGTTTTAAGTGTTCAGATCTAGTCTCATATACCTCAGAGTCTTGGTTTGTGACTAGTTACAAGTCTCCTAGCACTCTAATGTTATCAACACCCATCCTTTTGGCTATGATGAGGCCAAGAAGGAGGGCTTCATACTCATCCCTGTTGTTTGTACATTCAAAGTTTAACTTAAAGGAAAAAGGTAGGATCTTTCCCTTGGGATAAGTAAAGATCACACCTGCTCTAGCTCTAAAACAACATCTAGCTCTATCGAAATGGAGAGTCCAATATTTTCTTGGAAAAATGGATGTTGGGACATTCCTCATGTCTATTTCTTTTGCCTCGGTTACTTCTACCATACAAACTTCATCTGATGGAAGGGAACCAATTCATAGGGTGTATCCCATACCCATAGAATCAAACGGTAGGAGAATGGGTAGATCTTTCTTTAATAACTCGAAATTTTTTATGGGTAGTCCCTAATGATACCATTTCTATGAAGTTAGCCTCATTTTTGAGTGCTAGAATGCCTTCGACTAGATTCGTAATTTCTAATTTTGTTGTAGGTATCAATTTTTCTTCTGGTTTTGAATTGATTGGTTTGTTAAGTTGATTCATTGGGAGTTCAAACTCAGAGTGAATGCCTGGTCTCTTCTTCAAATCTTCTAGGTGTATATTGAATGGTTTTGGGTCACCTTATGCCACAAATATTTTCCCTAGGTGTAAAAATATTATTTCCTGGAATAACGTGGAAGGGATTGCCTTCATGCGGTGTATCCATGGTCAAATGAGGATCATATTATTGTTGGTTTCCCGATCTATAATATAAAATTCGGTGAGGACTGTCTTGGGTCCTAAGGTGACTGGTAAAACTATGGTCCCAATTGAAGTGGCCTTGAGGCTATCATAACCTCTTAGCATATTTTTTGTTGTAGAACATTTTTTTTCTTCATATCCTAGTTTTTGAAGAAAAGCGAAGGGGACTATGTTAACTACTGCCCCATCATCAATCATTGTGCACTTAACATAATTATTATAAACCCATACCTGTAAATGCAAGGTTGGGTCGCCTCTACGCGTAATTTCAGCATCTGTTGGCATTTTGCTTATATCAAATATAAACTCAGTATCCCTATCTAGCTGCCTTGGAGGGTAGACATCAAAGTCTACATGGTTTACTTGTGTTTTAGATGGAGGAGTGATGTTAATTAGATGACCAAGACCTAATGCTTCTAAGAGAGCAGCCCTATGGGCGGGAGAGTTCTTCAATAAATCCAAGAAGGAAATGTGAGAGAAGGTCTTTGTTAGGTCATTAAGTAGATCGTAAGAACCTATGGGTTTTACTAATGTTTGTTGAATGTTACCTGGTTCTAATGGATATTTTGGAACTGGTTGAGAATAATAATCTCATGTTCTTGTTATGGTTTCTATGTGTAGCTTGGTATTAAACTCTACCAGACCAACTATCTTGGTTTGTGGTCGAGTTCCTAATTGGGGTGCGACCGGTGGATTTAATGAAGTTGATGCTTCATGATTATTATTTCCTGTCATAACACCCTTGTTTGTCCCACTTGGATCTAACCTATTATTGTTAGAGTGATTTGGGAGCAGATCGTTAAAAATATTGAGGGGTGCATTTTGAGGGGAAACTGCCCCTGTGTAAGTGTTTAGCATGGGTAATGTAGAATCTGCTAAGAACATATCTATAAAGAGTTATCTTTGGTATTTTGGAAAACGTTGCATGAATTTATTATAGTCATGGAAATTCCTAGTATCATGGCCTTGAATCTTGTGGAAACCACAATACAAGTTGGGATTATGGTTTCAAGTTTGTTGATTTGAAGCCTGTTGTGATCCAAAACCCTGATTAGGTTGCTGGTTGTTAGAGTTAAATTTTTTAGGTTGTTGCCTTTGGTTTTGATTCTGATATCCAGTTGGTTTTTTATTTGGACCTTGTATCTAGACTTGCCATTGTTGTTGTTGTTGTTGTTATCGTGATGGACGATTAAAATCCACCGTGCTGATTGTTGGAGTAAAGTTGTTATTTCGCTGATTGCTAATAGGTGGTGAAATGTTTATGACATTTTCCCTTTTAACCTAGTTTGTTACTCCATCTGTTGTAACCCATGATTTTTGTTAAGGATATTGGGTCCTTGATTGGTATTCCTGACATTATGATAGGTCGTAGTGTTTTGATTGGGATTGATTAATTTCTCGTTTGTTCCATATGTCTTATGACCACTATCTATTACTGCTTGATCTATTCGGAGGGCACTCTCGAGTACTTCATCATAAGTTCTTAGTGGGAACTTCTATACTTCTTCCTTTATCTCTCTATTGAGAGAATGAAGGAATAAGTTGCATAGTTCTATTTGATCCATGTTTGGAGCACTTGCTGATGAGTAGAGGACTGTACACCATCTTTGAATAAAATGGGCAACAGATTCATTATGCTCTTGTTTAATATGTAAGAATTCCCTGATTCCTATTCTTAACAATTTGTTCATATCAAAATATTTGATAAATTCTGACACAAGTTATTTAAACAAGTGTATCGAGGCTTCAGATATTCTGCAATACCAATCAAGAGCAATACCGTCTAAGGTTTTAGGGAATATCTTAGCAACAACTGCATCCCAAGGTAGCAATTCTCGAATGGATGTGGTATAGGCCTTGATATGTGCATTTGGATCTCCATCCCCTTTGTATTTAGGAAAATTGGGAAGAGTTCTTGGTATTATGACACTTCATATGGTGAAATCTAGAGGCTATTTTAAATATTCTAAGTAAGTCCCTACCACATAGGTTTTGACCATCGATGGTGCCTGCTGAAGGGGTGGGCATGGAATGGGTTGTTGATATGGCATAGCATATGTATTTGCAAGCACATAAGGAAATCCATGTGGTTGATTGAACATCCCAGGAGAGGAGAACATGTCTCCCTGTGGTGATTTTGAATAAATGTTTAAGTAGGGAGGAGCATTGCTCTAGTATGGGTTGTTTGGTGTTAAGTCGGGAGGTATCATACCTTTAATTGGAACATTTTTTGAAAACACATTTCTAGTTGGTGTTTACTGTGGATAGTTATATGAATGTTGAGGAGGCATGCCTAACATGCATGTTCCTATGAGGAGGTCAACTTGGCTGGGATGATGTGGAGGGTTGGTAGTTCCTACTTGCCCAAAATGTGAATTTTGATTTTCTTGAGCAAGTTCTAGTCCTCTAACCTTCTCAACTAAGGCTGAGATGAGCTCAATTGGTGAAGACACAATGTTTTTCCTTAATGGTGGTTGTCGTATACCTTGAGATTGTAGAGGTGTATGGTACCCTGCGATGAATTGATCATTACCCTGCCAAGCTTCACCGAGAGTATTTCCCATTGGTGGAGGAATGGGGGTATTTTCTTGGAGCAGGGTATCGGGTTGTGTTTATAAACTTCCTATAGGTGGGTACATTTTTTGAAAGCGTTGTTTGCTTCTAGTGTAGCGCGCTAAATACTCCTCATCCAAAAATGGGAGTGGATCTGACTGTCTACTGATTTGTGGTTTGAACAAAACCCGAGGAGATGAAATGGATTCTACAGTAAATGTAATATTGTTAGAGCCTAAGGGATCTAGTTGTTGCATTTGTGTGAGCTGTTCCAACTCCTCAATTTGGAATAAAGAACTAGAGCTAGTTCTTTGAGGAGGAGTTTTTGATGACAAGTAGTTACTTGAATAGTTGTCAGCCCATGCAGAAAGTGAGGGTGATGGTTGTCTATTTTTTTGGGAGTAATGTGCTTCGAGACTTGAGAGAGGTCTGCCATATGCATTGTATCTTGACATATTTGGGGGGTATATAAATAATTGCATAATAATGGGAAAGAGAAAAGGTGGATGAAAGAAATGAAAATAAAAGGGGAACTGTTTGTTTCACGTTGGGTTCACCAATTTTGTATGATAGAAAAGTGACATGTGAGCATGAGAATCTACAAGTAGCCCTTCTTCGTACCTGACCTCCCGAGGTCATGCCAAGATAGCCAATGGAAATGAAATGTATGTGGATATAGACAAACTAGTTGGGAAATCTTATGTCCTCAACATGCAATAATGGGATTTGCAAGTCTAAGGCAAAGAAAGCTCTCCTAACTTGAATTAGTGTAATGGATCATTCAGATATAATAGCTACTCGGAGGCTCCAATCAATGTCGATATTTTTCGAGATCCTATCTATTAGCTGTTGGATACGTGGAAAGTGACATGTAGGTGCTTCGTGTATATTTCCAGAAAAGGTCACGGAAAATGGTAATGAGAGGTGTAGTGGATTTGTAGGAAACTATGGGTGGTTTTCTGGTCTAGCCTAGAAAATATTAGCTTAATTGGCTTGTATGTTTAATGTGGAAAACTACATTATGATATCTGGCGGGAGTGGTGAGGATCTAAATACCAGCGTACGTAAACTGGTGTCAATACTTAATTGACTAGCAGGCCCGTTGGGTTATGGGACCTAGGGATCACAAACATGAGTTCATGGTTGTTGTGGACCTGTTATGGTCATGTGAAGAATCAATCTCTTCTTCTGACTATCCAATATTCATAAGCCTTTTCATCTTCTATATTTAATATCAGGAGTTGTGTGATCTTCTCAGAATACCTTATGGGTGTTCTGGAAACTTGTATACATAAGCCTATGTCTATGTCAATGAGAAGGTCTCCTGTATTTGGCTATGGAACTAATGGATCACAACCAAATATTTCTTCTCTTTCGGGTTCTTGTATGGTTATGCGGATATCCTATCAAGGCAATCTATAGTTGGGTTGACTCGACCAAAATGTGTATGCTTTGTCGTCTTCAATATTTAATTGTCTCAATTGTTCACTAACTGCTTGTAGGTTTATTTTCGTTTGAAAGACATCAATCCTAAGCCCTTGATCTATAACCGTTAATGTTGTGAAGAGATTTTGCTGAGGTACTACTAGTTCGAATACATAATCCCTGGGCTCTTTGGGTCCTGTAATTGTTATGCAAAAGAGGATTCAACCTTAACTGAAATGAGTAAACTAACCATGAAAGATATATCTACACTATGCTTATATTCCTTTTATTTTTTGTATTTTCAATGATGCATATTTGAACAAAATTAAAAGAGCAGATATTCTAATATATTCAGATAATGAACAATTAATCTAATAACAAAATTAAAACAAGTAAGTTATCCTGATATAGCTATTTGCCTGTGCACTTTGTGAATTTATCCTAAATATTTAAATAGCTAACTAAGCTAGTCGAAAGACCTTCAATCTTACCTCAGAAGTGAGGAATAGATTACAGCCTCTTAGAAGCTATCATTCCCCACAACTTCCCTGGTAATACTGAAATCAAGCTTTAACTGAAATAAAATGATTTGTTATTCTATTTGATATGTTGTAACTACAACTTTGATAGCTCAAACCTAGAGTTTTACATAACAGTGGTAAATCTAGTTATGTCGTGACTTGTCCCCTCAGTGTGATCTCTTTGTTCCTTCGTGTTCTCATGAATCCAAAAAACTGTGAATGTGATAGCGTGAGCAGAAGAAGATACTCGAACAATGGCAGCTTTGGATATAAACTGAATATAATGCAAATAAGAGAGGGATAGTGCAAGTGAATAGAGCTTGATTATGTGATTCCTAGTAGGATTTATTGTAGGGATACAACGTAAATATACCGAGAATTTTGGGATCTATTTCTTGTGACAAAACAACAACCTGCAACTCTGAGATTATCAAATGAACTCTAATCTAGAACTGAAACTATCTTATGCTAAGCTGATTGTGTAGGATAAAAATGGAGCAAAATGAAAGTGTGAAGATGAAATGATCTCTAAAGCAGAAAGGAGAGGCTGAGAATTCATACAAAATATAAACCTATTGAAACTTATGGAAGAAATTCAAAACACACTGAATAACAATTCATAGAGAGAGAGGGGTCATTTGCTTGTAAGCAAGATGGGTATTTATAGCATCTAGATTTACCAGAGGTTAAGTTTGAATTAAACGCTTCTATTATAAACAAAGAGAAATCACTATTTACCAGGTGGCCAAAACATAAATGCGAGCAAGAGTGGTTGAGAAATGCGGATGAAAATTGAATATTTACGTTTGACGAAAGTGTTAGAAAATTCTGGAAAACATGCACATGACCGCCGTCCTGTGCAGGGCGGCGGTTACAGGAGCTCCACCCTGTTCTGGGTGGCAGTCATGGGACCGCCACCCAGGCAGGGTGGTGGTCCTATAACTTAAAGACTAAAATACAAGAAAAAAGGGGGCAGAGATTAGAACAAAACATGCAAAATTTGGACAAGGCTTCTTAGGATGCAAATGTATACTTGGCAAGCTTTTCTGGATTCCGAAAACCTTGCGAAGAGATCTCAATCATCATTGGGGTTTCTGTAACCTCTCTCTGGCAGTACAATACCTACAATTTTGGGTACGTACAGACCCCATATGGTTTTCTGATTGCATGCTCACCATGAACCTAGAGGTGATCTGATGCCTCAAATATACACTTCGGTGGTTTCTAAGATTTCCACAAACCCCTTACACAAGAACCAAGTGCTACTTAGTGATTTTTTCCCCTCACAATGTCCTTCATTCAAGAGGTACCAAACTAGAAAACACTTTACATCTTACACACCAAGAAAACACCATGAGCAACAAAATACGAGCATAAACAAAAAAAAATTGTCACCAAAGTAATGGTGCAACCCCGTCATGGGTTGAAAAGAGTTTTCTAGAATCAAATCAAAAACGAGGCACCATGAAGTAGTTGCACTCCAACGGAATCGTGAGATCTCTAGTGATAGCAAGGAAAAAATTGATCAGTAATGGAAGAACTTGCTCAACAGAAACAAAGCTTACATAGAGGAAAGACAACAGAGTGTCTTGGCATGCTCATAAATGAATAGAAAAGGGGTACATATAGGGTACTAAGTAACCCTCGTGCACAACACACATGAAACCCTAAACCTAACCCATGTGAGATGGCCCTCCAACATGAGAGGAGGACACATAGGATAACTCACACTAACACCCCCCTTCATCGAAGTTGGCGTAGCAGCTGTGATGAGTTAGATGGAAGAGAAAAACACTCCTAAACAACTAAGAAAGATGTGCCAATGGGGCCCGGCAATTAAATGCTTGATAAGGTGCCCATATATAAACACAATCTTCCTAGAAGAAGAAGAAAAAAAGAAGGACTAAATAGCCCTAAGAAGATGGGTAGCTGCAGAAGACCTCACCCCAAGAAGAGACCGTAAGTGAAGAAACTTCATCTTAGTGAAAGGCTTGGTGAATAAGTCTGCAATATGATCAGCTATCTAAATGTAATGAATTTCGATGATACCATCATGAATAAGCTCCCATATGAAGTGCATATGGATCTCAATGTGCTTCGTCCGCTGATGCTAAATTGGATTTCTAGAAATAGAGATAGTGCTTGTGTTATCACAGTAGATAATGGTAGGCCACCAAAAGTGGATGCCAAACTCTGTCATAATACCCTATAGCTAAATAGCTTATGTGTCAGCGTTAACTGCTCCTCTGTAGATGATATCACAATTACATTTTGCTTCTTGCTAGACCAACTAATAGGACCCGAACCAAGGGAGAAACTGTAGCCAGAAGTAGATTTCTGATGATCTAAGTCATCGGCCTAATCAGAATCTGTGAATCCAATCAGGTCAATATCAACCCCTCCATGATAGTGTATGCCATCAGCATAAGTGCCATGAACATAATGAAGGATCTGTTTAGCTACTTTCCAATGCAGCTCATGTGGCTCCTACATGAATCTGGACACCATCCCAACAGCATACGATAAATCCGGTCGAGTGTGAGTCAAGTAGATCAAGCTCCCAACTAAATGTCGGTAAAGAGTACCATCAACCAAGGGAGTAGAGCAATCTGAAACCAACTTGACCCAGGAAAGAAAAGGAGTAGGAGAAGACTTGCAATCAGACATATGAAACCGAGCTAGAAAATCAAGACCATACTTAGGTTGCAAAATCAAGATTCCTGAGTCAGATTGTGAAATCTGGATCCCAAGGAAGTAATGAAGTAGACCTAAGTCAATCATGGCAAACTTGTTGGCTAAGGCAATCTTCACATAATCAATAATAGAGGAAGAGTTTCCTGTGATCAACAAGTCATCAACATATAGAACAAGAATGAGTATGGAGTCATCTTGCCGTAGAATATAAACATTTGGATCAGAGTGACACCTAGTAAACCCTGATGTAAGTAAGAAGGAGTCCATCTTGGCATACCAAGCCCGAGGGGCTTATTTAAGGCCATGAAGAGACTTCTTTAACTTACAAATGAGGGAGGAATCTTGGACATAACCCAAACGTTGTTCCATATAGATCTCTTCCTCTAGGTCACCATGAAGGAAGGCACTCTTAACGTCCATTTGATGGAATTTCTATCTGTTTGTTGCGGAAATGGCTAGGGTCATTCAAATAGAATTCATCTTCGCAACTGGAGCAAAGGTTTTTGTATAATCAACCCCAGCTATCTAGGAGAAACCTTTAGCTACTAATCATTCTTTAAACTTTTCGACGTCTCCATCTACTCCATACTTTGTTCGGAACACCCACTTACACCGAATGATTTTTCTTCCTTTTGGAAGAGTTGTGAGATCCTAAGTATCGTTCTTCATGAGAGAGGAATACTCCTCATCCATGGCAGAATCCCACTTAGGAATACCAGAAGCCTCCCAGAAAGACTGTGGATCAGAAGTAGAGGTGAAGAAAGAGTGGGGTCCAATGAAATCTGAGTAAGTACGTCTCATATCTGAAGTATCTCCAACTAAATCTCCAACACTTTGCAAAGTTTTCCTGGCCCAAAGGGGACCAGGAGGATCAGGCTCAGAGTCAGAAGATTCTTCACTTGAGTGAGAAGGGACATAGTCCTCGCCATCACTACTGTCAGAATCAGAAGAATCAAAGGTTTGATGGTCAGGAGGATCCAGAAGAGGAGCACACTCAACAGTATCATCATCTGATGAGTCAAAATCTGAATCAAGGCGCTGAAGAACCTCTATAGGTGGAGAATTAGAAGTCGAAGAAGACTCATCAAACTTAACACTTCTCTTAATATATAGCTCGTGAGAAGTAGAATTCATCAATTGATATCCCTTCACGCCATCAGGATACCGTACAAAGATACAAGGTTTGGATTGTGGTTCCAAGGCCTTGCGTTTCTTCTTGGGAATCCGAGCCATAGCCTTGGATCTGAACACTTGAAAGTTATCAACATCAGGATTGCATCCAAACCAGGCTTCAAAGGGTGTCATCCCTCTTACTGCCTTATGTGGAACATAGTTCTGAATGTAATTTGCACATTTCACTACTTCGGCCCAATACTGCGGAGGAAGAGACTTCGAGTGAATCATACAAGTGGCCATCTCCTTCAAAGTACGGTTCTTTCTTTCTGTGACTCCATTCTGTGAAGGGCTATAAGCAACTGTATGTTGCAAAGAGATCCCTTCAGAAGTATAGAAATCCATGAACCTATTATTTACATATTCAACTCCATTTTCAGTTCGGAGAACCTTGATAGACCAGTCTACCTGTTTCTCAGCAAGATCCTTAAAGCCCTGAAAATGTTCAAAGACTTCAGACTTAAGCTTAAGAAAATATACCCAAGTATATCGCGAATAGTCATCAATGAAGATTAGCACATAAATAGCTCTAGTAAACGAAGGAGAAGGAAATGGACCAGAAACATCACTGTGAACAAGATCTAAGGGATGAGTGGCCCTCCAGGATTTTCCTTTGTCAAAGTTCTTTTCATGATGCTTTCCAAGGGTACAACCCTCACAAAGACCCTTAGAAAACTTGACACAAGGCAACCCGTTGACCATTTTTTTTTGACTCAATTGTTCAAGGTAGCGATAGTTTAGATGTCAAAAATGCTCATGCCATAGCTTACTAACCTCATTTTCATGAGTGAGCAAGGCAGTGGGCGTAGAATTAGAAGTAAAGTGGGAGAAGGTGTATAACCGTGAACAGTGATCTGCCTTTCCCTCAGCCAGTGTAGTGTCATTATTAAGCTCACGAATAATCACCGAGTTAGGACCAAATTCCACTCGCATTCCTTCACCAAGGTGAGTAATTTGGTAAACTGATAGGAGATTGGTAGAGAGATCAGGAACACTCTACACTTGGTTAAATGTTCCCCCATCCATCTCTATCGATCCACTACCAGAAACCAACACTGTCGTGTCATTACCCATCGTGATTTGGGATATTCCACAAGGTTCGATGTTGGAAAACTCAACATGCGAAGAACCCATGTGGTGCGAGGCACCGGAATTTATAATCCATGTCGATGAAGGAGAAAATTTGGCTACAAGGGCCTTTCCTTTCTTCTTATCATTTCTAGCACCTTTTGCAGCAGAAGACTTGGCCTTCGGAGCACTTTGTTTTATTGATTCAGGAACACTTATTTTATTTTTCTCAAGTAAATGAGATAAGTGATCAATCTGTTTCTTAAAATAGTGTTGCTCGTCGTGACCAGTCTTCTTGCAATAGGAACACAAATACTTGCTTTTTTGCACTCTAGGCTCAGAATTCGAAGTTTTTGTGTCATTTTTAGGTTTGATCTTGGTTTCTTTCTTAGGTTGATCCTTAGTTTCTTTCTTCTTTTCAGTCTTCTTTCCCTTACTAGTAATTGTTACAAGGGCATGTGACTTGGACTTTAGAGACCCCATTTGAATGAGTTTGTCTTGTTCTCGAATGAGTTGGGATGAAAAATAGTCAAAGGAGGGCATCATCCAAGTATCACCCAAAGCAGCTTTTGTAGCGTAGAAAGTTGACACGAAGACAGAATATTCGGGACCTAGCTTAGAGAGAATTGACAAGATCAATTGAGAATATTTATTTTCTACTTGACATCCTTTTAACAATAATCTAATGTGGACAAATTTTGAGAAGAAGGCTTGTAGGTTTTCAATGTCACTAGGATTTAACCCTAGTAGTTCGTTTTCCAACTCATGCGCTCTCATGTCATCTAGTTGTCCAACCATTGCATCCATCATTTTCCACACAGATGTAGGTGTTTCAGACGCCTCAATGTGGAAGAGAAAGTCAGGAGAAATGGACATGCAAAGAAGACCTAAAGCTTCATCACTACGGTTTAACCACTTAGATTTTTCAGGTTTATCGTCTAGTTCAGTCTTAGTTCCCATGGTGATGCGGTATAACCCTTTACCCCTTAGTTTCATTATTATTTTCAATCTCCATTCAAAAAACTTGAATGGTGTAAGCAAAGGAATTGAAAGTGCATCCATAATGAGAGAGAGAGAGAGAGAGATAGAGAAATGTAGAAAAGAAACACAACCACCCAAGATAATAACAACCCCCTGCTTTCGGCACTTTATAGTTGAGTGTGTTGATTACAATTGGGTCCGTGCGTGTGGTTTGAAACACTTGGTAACTCATCTTACAATTAGCGTAATAACGCGTAAGAGAGGAGACCACAACAGTGTCTCGTGGAGCGCAACAAAAGAGGAACACCGTAAATAAACATAAGCAAAGAATAGAAAGGAGGCGAAAGCCAACCCTGGTGGTGAGAAAAAACATCTCATGTTGCACGAAATAATCCCTTTGTCGTAAAACTGTGGCAAACGCGCTCACAAGTCCAGGGAATAGAACAAAGCTCAAAAAATTGAGCTGACTTAAGCAATACAAAGACACCCCCCAGAATGCGGCACTTTTTAAAATTAGTGCATTTACAAAGATAATTATCCCATCATCTAGAGTGTGAAAAAACATGCAACTTTGACTAAAGAAGTGCTCAAAACCGAGCAACGAGTCAAAAGTTATAGCAAAAACCAATTCCCTCAATTTGATGAGAAAAAGCCAATAAGCCTGTAAACAGATTAAAAAAGTGCCCTAAACACATGCAAAGGGTGTCATATGTATGATCCTTGGAAACGACATGGAATTTGAGATAGGGTTTGTTTGTATTGCGAGGGGGGATTAGCCACCTGCCAATCCCGGACCTCACCTTTCGTCTTTGGCACTTGACAGAAGGTTAAAAAAACACAAAGCCAATAGACCAAATTATTATGCCAAAGGAAAAATGTGTTTAGATAATGTGAAATTAATAAAAGATAGATTTAATTAACTTAAATCTAATTAATTTCAGGAAATAATTAAGATCTAAAAAAGATAAGAAAAAGATTTAGAATTTAATTTAGATCTTTTAAATATTAGAGAGACTTCTAACAAATTGCTAAAAAGGGTTTTAGAAACTTGTTAAAAACATGGTAAATTTAGAAATGTTTTAAAAAACTTACCAAAAAAAAGATTTGATTTGTTTTAAACTTTTTAAGAAACTTTCCATGTGGTTGAAAAAGACAGAGTTTTAAAAAAAGGAAAATTTGTGGAAAAGCTATTCGTAGTTTTTAAAGAATTAGAAAGAGTCTAATTTACTATCTTTCCATGAAAACAATTTATACTTTCTGTCCAAAAAAAAATTTCTTTCCAAAAAAAAACTTCAAACATTTTGATTTGATAAAAAAGCACAACAGTTGAAGAATACAGACCACGTTTTGGCTGCTACGTTCCACGTTTTGGCTGCTTCGTTCCTTCCACGTTTTGCAAGATGATGAAACAAACAACAAACAACAAGAGTGCAGGCCACGTGGGTTGTTATTCAAACAATAAAGGTTGCAATAGGAACAACAGCAATAAAAAACAGTTTGCAATGAAACCAAGCCGCGACAAGGAAATGAAAAGAGTGGTTTGTAGGCCGTTTTAGAGTGAATGAAAGTTGCAGTTGGAAGGAAAGAGTAGGCCGCGCCAAGAGTTAAGATGATAGGCTGAAGAATAACACACGTAAGCAAATAAAAATGTGGCAAAGAGTGTAAAACGCCTGAACATTTAAAAAAACACCTAGAAGGGTAAAAAAAATGCCTGATCAGTAAAAAAATGCCTAGAAGGGTCAAAAAAATACCTGATCAGTAAAAAATGCCTAGAAGAGTAAAAAAAGATGCCTGATTAGTAAAAAAAGACTAGAATGTATAAAAAAGCGTAGGCCTCACATGAATGAACAGTGATGGTAGTTTGAACAGTCCAAAAAAGGTCAGAGGGACAGTAGTTCATTGATGAGCAATCACGACTGAAGAACTCAAGGATCCTGCAACCATAGACAACATGCACAAGAAAAAAAACACAAAAAACTTTCCGAGAAAGCTTGTTAGAGATATTAGCAAGATAATTTCTAGAAAATAGTGATCAAAAGACTTGCATGCAGAGTAAAATAATGAAACCAAGTAAGATTAATAGCAACAAAAAATAAATCGAGTGCACATTTACCTGATCTCAACTCTGATACCATGAAAGTTAAGCACGCCAGCCCCAGAGTAGTTGAATGGGAAATGAGGTGCACCTCCTGAAAAATTCCCGATGTCACTTCCTCTGGAATCATGTCGTTGGGCCTGATTGGGTGTATACCAAGCTCCAAATCGATGCGGGAGGGTATTGGCGTAGAAACTGTAACATTAATGAGATCCCTCTCCACCATTAGTTTTAGCTTTTGAGTGAAAGACGACGGAGTGTGTTGGCATGCTCATGAATGACCATAGAAAAGAGGGTACATATAGGGTGCTGAGTAATCAAATTGCATGACACACGAGGCAACCACTAAAGTAGTTGCACTACAACGGAATCCATGTGAGATGACTCTCCAGCGATGAGCAGGAGGAAACATAGGATGACTCACATTAACATGGAATAACTTGCTCAACAGAAACGTTAATTATCTTGCATAGACCTCCATAGATCCCCTGGAGCCTGTCATCATGGCATGCTACATAAATAGCAAATAGATCTTTGAGGCTCACACATAATTCTACTAAGTAACCCTAGTACGCATGACACAAAATCATAGAAACCCTGAGAACCTAACCTATAATTACCTAGACCCTGGTGTCGAGATGACCACAACACATACTTATGATTAGGAGAGACACATAGTTGATAACTCACAACCAAGTTGATGACAAGAGTCACTAGTGCTGAAATCTTATTGGCATAGATTATGCATATTGTTATTTAGTTCTTAGTTTCACACTAGCAACTGAAAATAGGGCACTTAATGGGTCTTTCCTTTAACCAGCTGCAAATAAAATCTAGAAAGGGGGTTGCCGATCTTAAAGAATCAAGATTTTATTCAAGGAAAATTTCAATGAAAAGTTAAGTCTTCATATGAATATACCATTATGACCAGGGGCTGAAGGACTTCTCAACGGATGTGTGTACAACTTACTCCATTTTGGGGGTGTGTTGCTTAGTTCACTGAGATAAGGATAAAAATGCCAAGAATGACTAATAAACACAAAACGTTGACAAAGAAAAATGCCTTAAAAATCAGGACTGGTCACATCAAATAATGGCCTTCATTTCCCAGGGGCTCAGTAGTTCCTGTGGAGTCTTTCTCAAAATGGAAAGAAACTTCTATCCTAATAATCACACGAAAATGCACACCAAAAATCGAGAATCCATTTTAACATAGCAAGTACACACATTGTTCCTATACCAGATGCTGTCATAACAGATGACAAAAAAATTCCAAAAACTTAAATTTTTGAAGCTCTCGACTCTTCTAAGACGTAGAATTTTGGGAAGTGAACTTGTGTGTGCCTCTGATAACAACAAAACCCTAAAAACAATTCCTCAATAAAATGGTCAATTTTACAGTTGATTCATAGGGTTTCAACCGACATCTCTGGATTCCTCAATGGAAGCACATGTTTTGCATAAAAATGCTTACGCAACACAAAGAATACATTGGGGAGCTTTGATCCCAAATGATATGAACATAAGGAAGATTAAATTACATTGGATAAATATGAAATTACTACAGGTGGATATTTAGAAATACAATCTCCAGGAGGAGATAAGCTAAATGGACAAGTGTGGAGGTGGAAGGTCAAGAGACCACCCACATAAACAATGAAATACTCCAACAAAAGAAAAAAAAATGTGCTCGCATTATAACTTGAGAACATTATGACTTGGTATTACCAAGCCATAATGTGTTCACGTTATGAATCAATCATGTTATAACATGAATGGGCCATAACATGAGAAAATTACATTCAAAATTATTATCAAACATGTTTTTGGACACCTTTTAGTACCCCATTCCCATGCACATGCCCATTATTATAATGTTTTCTTTATATAACCATATTTTTTCTTAACGATGTTTGACTTAAACACATAAAATCCATTTATAGATGTCAATCCACCTAGATATCTTGTGTTAGGTATGCATTTTTATACTAAAAATGTGTTCATAAAATCAATTTAATTTTTTTAATCTTTTTATTATTATTTATTTTTAATATAACAAATATTTGTTTATAATTTTCAAACATCAATAATGTTAGATTTCACATATGAGTGCCATATTAGAACTACTCTTTTTTATAATATTCATTTTTCTTATCTATAATTTTACTTTAAAAATCTATAATATTACTCAAAACACAATTGAAAAAACATATAAATGATAAAAAAAAATTTATGAATTTTCCTTTCGACGGGATGGGGTGACTGTCAAATTCCAAGGCCAATTCATTTTATCCCAATAAGTGACAAATGATTCATATGTCATATTTTCCATTTATTCCATCAAGTTATTCTCCATGTTGATAAAACAACCGAAATAATGAGATTGATGTTCAGTTATCTTGTCTTAATTATTTATGAGGATAGAATTCACTCACTCCTATTGGATTCTTATGTTTTATAACTTATCAATTGGCTTTTCCTATTAATGTGAGATTATGGAGGTATCACATTTGTAATGTGATACATATCACATCCAATCAAATGACAATAAATTTTAGTTATGTTAACATAGGTTCCAAGCATCACTCAATAGGACATGTTATAAGTTGTAGTCTAGGGAAAACAAAAAATATCCCATTTACTAATCTTAGAACAATGTGCAATAAATAAAACATAGCTTAACATACATTTTAGTGTAATCTAGCCACATATCATAAACAACTATGGAGAGATTTAAACAAGAGACACAAAGATGCAATAATAACTAAAATTATATTTTTGAAACAAGGAGTTAGACCTAAATTTAAAGTAGAATCAAGATCAACCTTCTGCATAATCAATGAACATTGTTTTATATGTTTCCAAGTATCTATTGATTTACTCATCCGTTCTTCATTTTTTTCAAAAGAGACTATTCGCATTCTCTATTTATGCTTAGAGAGTGTTACATATCCTATACTTTATCTTATCTATATTATGTATATATGTTAGGTATTGCATAATATAAAATAAATTCAAAATACATTCAAGTCAGATTTTTAACCCCTATACACTTCAAATGCATTACCAAAATTAAATAGTTGTCTCATCCCAAGATAAGATATGCTTCAAGATTTGAAAGGTGTTCTAACACTATGAAATTCTACTCATAGGTAGCATAAAGGATTCCATTTACTAGTTTTCATCCTTTATGCACTACTTAACTGAACTTGTGATTTTCAATTAAGTAGTCTTTTCAATAGAACACCCTTTTAGATTTCCAATACGTGGAAAATCCCTCATAAATTTAACATTTTAATTTTAAATATATGTGGCCTTGCTTACATATATCTATTTTAAATTCACCCAATTAATACTTCAAAAAATTACATGTCACAAAAGTTTGTTGCATGTGACCCCATTTCTATTGTTATGACTACTCAATTGAGTTCAGTTGGACTTACAATTCCAGAGTGGTAGATGGAGGTGGTGGTGTTTACAAATACCTTGTAAATCTTCCAAAGCATGACATGAGGAATGATATATTTCAAGGTATTCTTCATTATTTTTGCAGTTGATAGAAATATTTCAAGATATACTTTGTATAGATTCTAATCTATAAGAGCTTCATTCACTCTACCAGATTATAGTTGTAATTGTGCCAATGCTTACATGAATTTAAATAGAGAATGTTCTTTTGTGTTATTTGTAATTAGATGATAGAGAGATATAACATTATATATATCCTGAATCAACCCATCTAAACAATCCCTCATGCACCATACCTTCACCCTCGTAAAAATATTATGTGGCATATTGTGTTCCCATTCTCACAATCTATCACTAACATTCTCTTGATCCTACAAATATTTTTGTAGTTCTTGATCTACTACTTGATCATTCATCACTATCATTTTTACCTACATTTATTTTCCAAGGTTTATGTAATCCTAGTCTTCACTCATTATAGTCTTCAAATGTGTGTTTCAATCCAGGATCTCAAAAATTATATTATTGGCATGTGATCTATCTTGTTGGAGTAGATTAATGTATTCATAAAATATAAGGATTACATATTTTTCTTCCTTCTTGGATTTATTGACTTAGTCATTTACCTTTATCGTAGTTTCTTGATCCTGCTAATTGTTCACTAGAACTTACCAACTAGAGTGGTAAGTTACATTTTCTCACTCATAACTAAGTGAAATATGTGTTTTAGGGTTGCACAACGTCTATTCTAGTTTTTTATTTTTTTGATCTAATTATATTGTTATTTCACCAATGTTTACTTGAAGTATGTGGACTCCCTCAATTTGTGTTTGCAGTGAAAACTTCTAAATGTATACCTTAATTCTGTTGATGATGACTTGTGAGGTTTTTTATTTACACACTGTTGGTTGTAGAATTTGATCTTTTGAAAACAAGCAATAGTTAGGGGACAACAATCCCTCCTCTTTATGGGAGAGGTTCCCTTATTGAAAGACAAAAAACCGTATTTACATTATAAACATATGTAAGATATTTTGGTGATGATTTTTATATCTTTAGATGCATTCATAAAAGATTTTCAATATAGAGGAAAAACATGAAAAGTAAGGGCTGATATTCAGAGATTGAAGATAGAAGGGAACTTTCAGATATATAGATTGTAGAATGAAATCTTAATAATGCTTTGATAAAATAATAGGATTTAAACTAGGCATATAAAACACAGGACATACATGTATGAGACTCAAAGTTCCAAATACATTTTATCAACTGAAAGACACAAATTTCTTGCTTTAAACACACATAGCCTTATAAGAATCAAATAAAGAAAAGAAATAGAATAAATATGAGAGAGGATAAAAATTTCTTATGTATTGAATACTTCAATGTTCTCTTTTACATAGGATATCAAAATCTTGATCCTTTACAATGATAAGAAAATTTCTTTAAATAATGCACAAAATGTTTACAAAAGAGACTTTAGTTTTCTTTCTTTTAATCTCCAAACCTAATATCTAAGTAAATATTACAACATCAACTTATCCCTCACTTTCATAACACGTGACTTAAAGGGGATAAATTCACCTTAATTAGATATTTTTACAATAAGAAAGGAAAACATTAAACTAGGAAGTTGAGACACTAGTAGAAGCACTTGTAGTCCCCTTTTCCTTTAGCACTTGATTTCTGAATCATTTCAATGCTGCAACTATGTCCATTCCTTGGGGAATTGTTGTATTAGTAGTGGCATGAGTCCAACTACCCAAACACTTCTCCACATCTTTCTTGAACTCTGCATTTTCTAAGAATTCTTTGTTAGCATCTGTGATGGTAGCCTGTAGTGTGTAAATTTCTTTCATTTTCTCCTTGGACATGGTATCTTGTTTGAACAAGTATTCTTTGACAAAATTCTTAAATTGAGATTTGATCTCTTGAACAGTGAATTTATCATTTGAAATTTCTTTGAAGATTTGGTAGTGTATATCCAAGAAGGCAGAAGAGACAAAAGTTTTAAGAGATTCTCCTTTTTGTAACATAGTTCTGAGTTCACCAATGGCTTCTTCCAAAACCTTTATTTTCTAGTCAATTAGCCAAGAGGATCTGCACATCTGTCTCACTCATCAATTTGAGGTCTTGAATGCACTGACTCCATAACTTCACTTCTCTATCCAACCCACTGAGTGTTGTAGAAAACTTCAGTTGAATCTTGGAAATTTTCTCATATGCCTTGAATTTCTCTTCAATAAAATTCAGGCCTGTGATTATTAAATCATAAACAATAACTTCCATTTCCTTACCATAAGTAACATGCTTATGGATTTCTTTAATGGCTTGGACTTCATTAGTGCACAAGATATCAGGAGGTGGGATGAAAGCTAGGGGAATGGGATCAAGAACCTTATCTTCCACCAATAATGATTTGATGAAAATAGATAGAATTTGGCTCTTCTCCTCCAACTACTCTTATGTTTGCTTCCCCTTTTCAACTCTTTCAATAACCCTAGACATAGTCTCCTTCAGATTATGTGCTTCACTTTCTAGGGTTGATTATCCAAGGGAAATTCTTGTTGATTCCAGATCACCCAATGATAAGTCATTTTCATCTTTATCAAACTTGGGATTTGTAATTTCTATGGACCATTGGCATTGAGGATTTGAGATTAACCTTGAGGAAACTTTGGTCTTCTTTGATGGAGGAGGAAGAGTAGTGCCTTGAAGAGCTGCCAATGCATCAAACTTAGGATCAACTACACTTGGAGTGGCCTTTATTTTCTTACTCTATGGAAATGATTGCACCCAGGAAAATGAAGAACCGAAAGTAGAAGGAGCAATAGATCTAAGTGTAGATGCACTCATGACACTTGGGGTTTGCACAAAAACCACTTTCAACAAAGAGTTATAAACTTGAGTGGTGACAGGAGCTTCTTTGGTAGATATTTCAACAAATTCAGAAACCATTTCCTTTGGTTTATCTTCCATCATATTACCTATTTCAGGTGTATTATCTTTAGGATTTTCTTTTTATTTTTCCTGACTGTCATCCTCATCAACTAGGTCCATAATTATTTCCTTTATTTCAGCTTGCATAGGATAGGATTTAGTTTCTTGAATAACATCAGTTGCCTTACCTTCTTTCTTGATTTCCCCCTTTTTAGTATGCACTAGAGTTGAGGATTCTTGAAGAGAGGGAACAAAATGTTCAATTGTCTCAAGAGCTAACACATGTATTTCCTTCTGAGGGGTAGGGGTATCATGGGAAGTAGACCTAGATTTCCTTTCCCTGAATCCCTTCATTTTCCTGTCAAACCAAAGTCTAGTTCTCATTAGGATATGATTATTTAGCTCCTTCAAATAATCTCTCTCCTTGAAAACTGATCAATGGTTTCAATAGGAGTATATTTGATTGATATTTCATACTCAAAAGACTGTATCTCTTCATCATCATCTTCCAATCCTTCCGGTACATAAAATATAATAAAATCAATAATATGTTGTAGAGATAACCTCCCATAGTATCTCCTCCTGGCTTCATAATCATCAGAAAAATCTACCCAGTAGTCTTCAATATCAGAAAGATGTTGATAACCCATTCTGAAATTGGAGGAAATGAACTCCTTAATGTCAAAGTAAGTTCTAGGCTTATAGTAATGAAGAGTGAGGGGAGAAATTGTTCTATCAACATTCTGAGCATCTTGGGTAGTCCTGGAAGTGTAATCACCTGGTGTGATTGGGAATTGAATACCTACAATCTTCTTGTCCCTACAAGTTCTATGCAACTTGTCTAATTGTATGAAAAATTCTACCAAGGCCATCTTATCACTACAATACATGGGAAGTTTTAGGGGTTGCCCCTCAAATCCAACCAATCTTATAAATGAAAACTTTCTGAATTGAGTGAAGAAGATGTCATAAACACTGATCAATTACTTTGCCTCATCTGAAAATATTTTAGCGGTATCTCCTTCCAGTAGCTTGACAATATACATAGTGAATGCCCCATTCAACCTCCTAAAGTGATGATTACTGATCTTCAGGGTAAACTGTGGGCCATACATATAAATGGGGGCATCCTTCTTGTCATCCACATGGAAGAAAGCTAACCACTCTCTATAAGCTGCAATGGAGTACATTAGATAGGATGTCATGTAGAAGGTTTGGGTTCTTTGAACATTTGATAATTGCTCAGTCAGAATATAACAAATGATTCCTACCTAGTTCAAATTCGACTTACCCTCACATATGATATTGATGTAGGGGCACATCCAATAGTGAAATTCATTGGTGGTAGGCATTCCTGCTATCCTGGCTAATAGAGTGATGATGTATGATAATTCTTCATGGAAATCAACTCTGAACATTGTCTTAGGCAACCTTGAGGCTCCTTTGTTAGGGTTTTTAAACCAAGACTTGACAATCCTACTTTTGTATTTCTCACTGTCTTGATCAAAAAGATTTTTTTCCTGATCCCTTGTGAGAGTATTTGAATTTTCGACCATGGGAATTATGAGTGTAGTACGAATGAAATAGTCATCAAGTTGTGCCACCACGTAACCATGAGGATCAATGATTTTTTTTGTATCAGGATCAAAACAATAACTACAAGCAAGAACTGTATCGGCACACTAGACTGAAATGGAAAATCCCCCAGCCTCTGCAATCCCACTATCTTTAATTAACTGAGCCATAAGAGTAGGGTTTTGAAAATTGATTCATGCCTAAAATTCTTCCAAGTCCAGAGGTTTTACTTCACTATCACCAATTTTTGGTATAACCATCTCCAAGGAAGACATGTGTTCATGACCTTTAAAAATGATCTTCATCTTACGGCTAGGGTAAAAGATTACTTACAAGAAGAGGTTCCTTAGTTCCTTGATCAACACCTTGACGTTTCACAACTTCTTTTTACACCTGTAGATTTGAAAACAATGGAAAAAACTTGACCACGACTAGAAATGGTAGAAGAGAGAGAACACAAATGGTCAATAGCAATTTGTAAGTGAGGTAGTGAAAATGATTGATTACCCAAGTATTTATAAGCATTACAACCCAAGTAGGTTGGTGGAGTGAAATAAATGAGGTAATTAATACTTATGTTGACCTTGAAACAATGAAAATTAGGTAAGGAAGATCGAAAGAGCACAACTGTCCCATGTGACATCAAGATGTCAGGGACATGTAGATCCAAAATAGCCGATTTGTGGAAAAACTAGAAAAATCTTGCACAACTGTCCCAAGGGACATTGGGACAGATGGGACGTGTAAAGCCAAAATACCCACAATGAATAGAAATCAGAAAATGGGGGTTTGTGGGGAAATGGCGGTCAAGCGGAACTTGGGACGAATGGGACACAAAAATCCAAAATAGTTGCAATACATTGAAATTGGATAAGTCAGAAAAATTTGACACAAACATCATTTGGGACATCGAGACAGTTGGGACGCGCAAATTTGAAATAACCGACAACAAAGTTAAAAAAAACCAATTGGTAAAAGTGAAAATTTGGGGAATATATGGCCTAGATGAACTTGGGACATGAGGGATTGAAAGAGCTGAAATACCCGCAAAAGACTCAAAAAACATCAAAACTCAAAATTTTGAAAAAAGACTAACTGTTTAGAACTAGATTTTTCTTATGAGACCTCTACAATGGTATTTAGCAGTGTCTAAACTTGAAAAAATTCAATAGTAGAGATGAAAATTTACAACTCAAGAGGAGGTGAAAATAACTGGCTCTTTCTAAGAACATAAATTGATTGAGTAGCATGATAACAAGACATAGTATGAACTTCAGAATCATATGGTTTCTTAAACAAACCAGTGCCTTATCCATTGGGAAAAATAAAGTCAAGAAAAGAACATTACAGAAGAGACAACCACATGAGACCAAAAATGAAAACTATACAAGAATGTACAAAGGGAGCACCTAACAACCTAGGATTGAAATAACTTCAAGTACTATCCATTATATGGCAACGGAAGAGAGGTTTTATCCATATAGTCCAAATAGAAAGAATTTTATCCCACAAAGTGCTTGATCTTGAAAGGGCCCAACCATATAGAATCAAATTTTCCATGACTTCCCCGAGGCTCTTGCCTCTTATCCCAGAGCAAAAAAATGTCTCCAACCTGAAAGTCTCTTGGTCTGGCCTTTTGATCAAAAAATTGCTTTACTTTTTTCTAATGTGTAACAATCCTATCTACCACTTGCAATCTATCCTCATCTAGTTTCTGTAGGTACATAATCCTCTTCTCTAAATCACTAGTGAATTTTTAATCCTCAATGGCCTTCATTAACTACAAGGCTGGCAATTCCACAGTCACTAGTAACTGAGCTTCAATTCCATATACCACCTAAAAAGGGGACATTAAAATTTCCCTCTTAGGAGTAATTATATCTACCCAGAGAGCATCATATAACTTCTTATGCCAATTTCTTTGTGACTCATTGACAAACTTCCGAATAATGGTTACCAAATTATTATTGGTCGATTCTTCTTGTCCGTTTCCTTGGGGACATTAGTCGGAAGAATGTGCAAGAGAAATTCCATATCCATAGCAAAAATCCATCATTTCATAATGTGTACAGTGAAAATTTTGTTAAAGGTATGAACATGGGGAAATAATCTCTAAATAAACCCCAAAAAATGTTGAAATAAATGATGCAATGATCACCAGATTAGAGCTAAGCAAGAGCTATCTATTTGCATGCATATATAAAGTTTGAAACAAACAATCAACCTCTAAACATGACTATACCAGTTCTCTACTCCATGAAAGCTATGTATAAAATGAACCTATTAGAGATCTAACAATCAATTATGTGTTTATTGATGTCTCAAAAGCTTAAGAATGAGAGCTCGCCATTAATGGTTTCTCCCATTTACTTAAAGATTTGAAATATTTTGTCAAATACAAGTAAATATCTCAAATATGAAATGAAATGACTCTTAAAATGATTAAAGCATAACCTAAATAAGAAATGAGATGAGAGAGAGAGTTCTTAAGAAAAGATAGGAGGGGTACCCTCCTATTTATAGTTTTTGGGTTGGAAGAAAAGACTATTTTGGAAGTATGTTGGACTAAAAAGGAGCCAAAAAGGTGTTTTTTAGAAAAGCACATTGGGAGGTGTGAACTGGATTCTGGAAAGCCAAGTGGTTATTTAAAAGAGGTGAGATATTTGTTTGGAAATTCAAACTCTCATCAAAACTTCAATAAGAGTATTAATTAACCTAAACAAGGTTAATTAAAGGGAAAACAAGCTTATAGAAGTTGATCAAAGAGGAATTAGTAGATTTAGGGGGTTTAGAAGAGGTTAGAAAGGGTGACTTACTAGCGTAGTGTAGTAAATTGACACGAGACTATAATAGCTAGTATGATCTTAGTTATAAGATAATTTAGACCAAATTATAGATGTCTACACATAAGAAGAGAAGTTGGAGGCATTATCAGTAACAATTTTACTTGGCACCCCAAATCTAATCAGAATGTTTTCCTTGATGAAGTTACATATCACTTCATAGGTTTTGTTTTTTACTTGAATGGCCTCCCCCCATTTGGTGAAATAATCAGTGGTAGTTAATACATGGGTGTGTCTAGTACTAGAATGAGGATAAATATTACTGACAAAGTATAACCCCCATTGTTTAAAGGGTTCTTCTATTAGCATTGGTTTGAGTGGCAAAGTGGCTAGCTTAGGCCTTCCCACAAAAGTTTGGCAAGATTTGCATTTACTCACCCATTTAGTTGCATCTCAAAACAAGGTTAGCTAGTAGTAGCTTGCACAAAGGATTTTATGAGCAGTCACAGAGGATGATAAATGTCCTCCACAAGCTTGATCATGAAAATATTTAAACAATCTCATTTGTTACTCTCTGTCCACACATCTGAGAAACCTTCCCTCAACCGCTCTTTTGAACAAGGAATTGTTCCAAAGCACATATTGTGAAGATCTCAACTTAATAGCTCTTTTCTCCTTAGAATTTAGGTGGGATGGGCATTCTCCATAAGTAAGAAAAGAGGTAATGTCAACATACCACTCATCCATTGAACTAATGAAGAGAACAATGAGAGTATGTGTATTTTCTTGAGAAGGGTTATCTTCAGCACCTACAATATCAACTCACATAGACCCTTTCCCTGGACTAGATTAGTTGGCCTGATGTGAAAATCATACTCTTGCACCTTTTCCACCCAATTTCCTCTTTTGATCCCAAACTATTCTTGTGTGAGAATAGACTTAACAGTTGGATCCGGGAAAAAAACAATAGAGTGGGAACTGAGAATATATAAATGAAACTACATAGCTGACTTATCCACAACAAAAGCATGTTTCTCAATCTGATTGTATTTCAATTCATGAGTTTTAAGAATATAACTCATGAAAGCAATGGGTAGTGATGAGGATAAAATATGCCTCATCAATGTGCAATGAATACTCTCATTTTACTTCCCTTTTAATCAAGTTTGTCTGCATTTTCTAACTTTTGTTTGATCTAAATATAAGTTTAGGACGTAATTTTCCATATTTTGTTTGATTTAGTTCAAATGTATAAAAATTCTATAATTCCTAACAAAGTGTGTGGAAATTTAGTTTTTGGAATAAACATGTCATATTTGGTCAGGATAAGTGAATTGTGAAGTAACCAACATATTTTTGAGGAAGTTAGCAAAAATGCAGCTTAGCTCTAGAACTCTAGCACTTAGCTTTGGAACTCTAGCACTTAGCTCCAGAACTCCAACACTTAGCTCCAGAACTCCAGAAATTAGCTCTAGAACTTTAGCAGTTAGTTTTGAAAGGTTTCCCTTTAGTTCTAGAACTTCTCCAAAGTTACAGAATCAATGGGGATATTCTTACTCTATCAAAAATTGGTTATGGAGAAAAGAATGGGCCTTCTAATAAAAAATAGACCAACAATTTTCTGGTTCTTCACACTCCAAATATACATGTATAAGACCAACAACTGTATATCCAACTAGTTTTCTCAATTTCATAGCTACTTTGGGAACTATTTGGTTTACTAGAATATGTAGGTGTAAAGATAGCTGTTAAACACTCATGATTGTAAATGCATCTTCGGATGGAATATATATATATATATATAGAACTGAAGAAATGGCATCCTCCAATTATTTTTATAAGACTGAATAATTCAATAATAAACATCCATTTAATTTTGAGCAACATATTGTGTTAACTCCTGATTTAATGTGGAGCAAGGGCCCACTCCACCAAGAAAAAGGATCTTCGCTATCATTGGTATTTATATTTTCAAGTAATTTTTATAATTCTATTATTTGGCAATTCTATAGTGCTTGTGATTCATCAATTAAATTATGTTACGTGGAGTTATCTACTATCCCTACAGGTGTCAGCGTTTACATTCTTATTCCCTTAAAGGAATTTTAACAAAATTTCCATCAGTGTGTTCAATTCTATAAAGTGTGTTTATTTTAAGCAGTGAGTTCAATTTTGCAAGGTTTTTTCATTTCAGCAATATGTGTTTATTTCATTAAGATCCTTATAGTTTAGCTTCAATAAGGCTTTGGCCAAGAAATCCTAAGACACTATAAAACCCCCAAAAAAATAAAAATAATAACTACAATCAATTACTAGTTCACCTGAGACTTCACTTGTTGCATATAGCTTCAGACATACCCCTGGTTTTAATATGACATCAACCACGAGTTGATCAAATGAAGCGAATAACGACACCCATCATTTTTGGCACCATTACTGGGGACTCGCTAGTTAGAATTGTCTAATTAGGTGTCAATAAGAAAAACAATCACACCTGTAGTAATTGAAAATATCCCCTACGTTATAATAAAATTTATGAGTAGACCAAGAGACTCAAAGGGTATATTTATCCCAAAAATATCTCAACAAGAATTATCTGCATCCTCTAGTCTAACTAAGGAAGTTGAGCAAGAATTAGAAGGACCATTGTCCCCTATTAGATAGGATGAAAAACTTCTGCCTTTAGAATTTCTAGATGAATCACCAGGAGGGAATGGAAATTTTAGAAGAAGGGTTATATCCCAAGACCCATTAAGAAGAAGTTTTGATTCTTAGTTGACCATTCAACCTCCTACCCCTGACTTCTCACCTTCGCCAAAGTGGATCACATACCACGTTGATTGGGAAAAATATTTAGAATATTTTATAAATATGGCTTGAGAAGCTAAAAGAGAACCTGATAGGACGTTTACTTATCCAATTCAATTAGAGGATGACAATATACCTATGAAGAATATTTCACCTACACACTTGCCCACGTTTAGAGGAATGTCGTTTGAGGAGCTTGACCAATTTTTATCTAAATTTAAAGTATTGTGTCAAACCTATGACTACAAAATAGATAATCAAAACCTCAAGTTATTCCCATCTACTCTGAAAGATGCATCAATGAGGTGGTTTATGCGATTAACATCCAATTCCATTACCACTTGGGAGCAAATGGAAACTACCTTCTTAGACAAGTATCAGGACTACTGTAGAGGGAGAAAATGAAGGAAGAAATTTTTAGGATCAAATAGGAAGAAGATGAAAATTTGGAAGATTATTTAGATATATTCCTCTTCATAGGTAAAAGGTGTGGATTTGTACTCTAAGAAGATCGAAGCAAAACCGTTTTTCTTAAAGTTATAGATGATGATTCTAAGGAAGACCTTAATTTAATGGGAGGTGGAAATATCAATCAATTGAGAATGAATGATGTTACAAACCTTGGTAGAAGTTATTCAAGAACGAGGGGTGGACCCAAGAAAGGAAAAACTGTGAAATGTATGAATCCAGACATGAAAAAAATTATGGATGAACTAGAAAACTTCAAAATAGATATCCTAGTTCAATTAACTTCCACCATGAATGGATTGCAAGCCAAAGAAAATTCTAATACTAAACTGTTAGCTATGTACTATCCTAGATGTAGAAAGAAGCATGCAATAAGAGATTGTCCTTTGAATAAAACATAAATATGTCTTATTTGTGAATCCAGGGAACATGAATTTAATGCATGTTCTCTTCTTCCATTCATAAAAAATCATCTTAAAAAAACCCATACTTCATCCATTACATAAGAAGTAAACTTTATCCAAAGACAACCTAGCTAGGGGTAGTTCATACCAAGATCTATTTCTAATCCCTGAATGATACCATGGGCAGCTCAGATAGTACCAATAAATTGGGTACAACCCCCTTGGGCCCCTCAACCAACATGGAATCCACAGGATTGGGTAGGACAAGCTTGGTATTCTCAAGGACACCAATGACCTTGGTCTGGTCAAGGTAACCCTTATGGTTGATCACAACCTAGGTGAAACCCCAATAACTATGCTCAAGGGAAGACATAACCTGACCAACAACAACAAGCCATAATAAGTTCCCCAGCACAAGATTCACAAATTGAAAATTTGGTTCAAACACAAATACTAGCACAACCAGTGGCTAATCCCAAAAATAAACAAAAAACCTTGTCTATGGGGCAGAGAAAGAAAAACCAGTTGATCTTAACACTATGGACTATAAAGATATTCAAACCAGATCTGGAAAAATAATTAATAGTCTACCTGTTATAATTACTGAGATGTCAGAAGAGACTGAAACCCCTAGTTCAATCATCCCTAATGTTGATGAAAAAGAAAGAGAGAAACAACCAGATAACAATTCTACAGAAACCCCTTTTCCAGAAAGACTTAAGAAAGTTATTGAGACCAAGGAATCTAAGCTAGTGCAGGAGTTGAGGAAATTAAATATTTAAATACCATTGTTGCAAGCAATCAAGGACATTTTTGAATTAAACAAATTAATCAAAATGTTATGTTGGAAAATACCTGGAAGGAAGAAGAAGTACCCTAGGACTATTAAGGTAGATGTGAAACTTGCTGATTTACTAGCAAGTAAACTCTCACTTTCCAAATATGGGGATCCTAGAAGCCTTGTTATTTCTTTCACTATTGGGAACAAACATATACATAATGTTTTGGTTGATTTGGGAGTAGCTATAAATGTTTTGACCGTAAAAATTTTGAAAACATTACCGTTAACAGGTATACAACCTACTAGCATCATATTGCAGATGGAAAATCAGTTAGTAGCTAAACCAAAAGGAATCATTGAAGATGTAGCAGTTATGGTGGAGTCATGAGAGTATCCAATGGATTTCCTTATCTTACAGCCAAAAGGTAAAACACTTAGTTATCCCATCATTTTTTAGAAGACCATGGTTAGCTACAGGTTCTACCTTAATTGATTGTAGATCAAGTGATATAACCATCTCTAATAGTAAGAGTTCTAAAAAAATTTCCCAATATCCTTCTGCAATACCTTTCATTGATAATCAAGAACAATTATGGGTTGACGATCCCGATACTAATAAACAAAACTTGTCTTCTTTGGCTATGATAACATTGTAGGATCATGTACGGGAGGTGGAGAATATTATTAATCACCCATTGAATGATCACCAATTTTCTTTGGAAAAATCAGAGATAGTTCCGTAACCTTCAGACTTAGTTCTGGAACCTTTAGAATTAGTTCTAGAACATTAAGACTTAGTTCTGGAACATTCAGATTTATCTCTGGAACCATCACAATCCGATACTGATGTAAATAATTTCACTCTAGAGGAACGTGAATTGTCTTTGGGAGGGGTGGAAATAGCTACAGAATCAATATCATTAGTCTCAAAGATATCAGGGAACAGTAAGGAATATTTAGAAAACATCAGTGATGAGGAGCTTGACCAACATAAGAATAAGTATCATAACTCTGCTTACTGTCCTCTATCTAATATTCTGTCTCAAGGGAAATTTAGAGACATTACTGCATATCATATGTTGTTACCTCATTCATTCCCACTAAACACCCTAATGGAACCTTTTCAAAAAATTATTTCATTACAAACTGGAACCAAACAAATTGAGATTTGATCAGGTAAGATTTTGAACATTAACAACTGGTTGGAAAAATGATCAATAAGCCAAATTGTTTGATGTTTTGAAGTTTCATGCTAAAGATTTAGTTTGGGACTATAAAGATGAAAGGAATCCATCCAAGTATTTGTAACCATCACATTTATACTGAAAATGTTAAACCATTTAGGAAATATTAGAGAAGGATCAATCCAACCTTAAGGAACATAGTCAAACAGGAATTTGAAAAGCTATTACAAGTCGGCTTTATCTACCCCATCTCAGATAGTCAGTGGGTTTCTCCTCTTTTAATTGTGCCTAAAAAGAATGGAAAATGGAAAATTTGTGTTGATTATAGGGAATTGAACAAAGTTACACGTAGAGATTATTTTCCCTTACCATTCATAGATCAAGTTTTGGACAACCTCTCAGGTAAACAATATTTTTCCTTCCTAGATGGATTTAGTGGATATAACCAAATTAGGGTGGATGTTGAGGACCAAGATAAAACTACCTTTACTTGTCCATGTGATACCTTTTCCTACAGGGTATTGCCATTTTGACTATGTAATGCTCCAGCAACCTTCCAAAGGGTTGTACTAGCAATTTTTGGAGATCTAACTATTGATTGTTTAGAGGTATACATGGATGATTTTACTGTGCATGGAGACACATTTGATGATGCCTTGAAAATTTTGGATCGAGTATTAACAAGATGTGAGCAACACCATTTGTCTCTTAGTCATGAGAAATGGTTGATGAGGGGATTGCTCTAGGACATCATATTTCAAAAAGAGGAATTCAAGTTGACCAAGAGAAAATAAAGATTATTTTAGACTTACTTGTTCCTCAAACCCCCATGGATATCAAGTAATTATTAGGGCATGTTGGGTACTATAGGTGTTTTATCAGATATATTAGTAAAATTGTTGCCCCCATCTTTGGTTTTCTAACCAAGTATTGTGAATTTATTTGGGATGAAAAATGTCAACATGATTTTGAAGAGATTAAGGAAAAAGTAATCACTGCCCCAATACTAAGAGGACCTAATTGGGAGAAACCTTTCACATGCAAACATATGCCTCAAATAACTCAATTGGTACAATTTTGGGATAGAAATATGAAGAGGGAAAAATGTATGCTATTTACTACCTTAGTAGAAATATTACTCCCACTAAAATAAATTACACCACCATTGAAAAAGAATTTCTTTTTGTGATCTATTCAATTAATAATTTCAGACATTATATTACAGGGTACAAAATATTTGTACATACAGATTATTCAGCAATTAGATAATGAAAAAACCAGTGGTTGGAGGTAGGATAATTAGATGGTTATTAATTTTACAAGAATTTGATATTACTATTGTGGATAATCCAGGAAAATATAATGTGGTAGATGATTTATTGTCAAGATTAACTAGTATAGGGGGAAAAGATCAGTTAAGGACAACTTTCTAGATGAAAAATTATTTTTTATTTCAGCTGATACACCATGGTTTGCTAACATGGCAAATTATCTTGCAACAAGGAAGTTTCCTCCTTTTTTTACTAAGAAACAAATGAAAATATTAATCAAAACTAGTGCATAATTTAAATGGTTAAATGGAATGTTATTTAAATGTGGTCCTAATTTGGTTTTACACAGTTGTGTGAGAGAGGAAGAATTTTTTGACATACTTAGGGCATGTCACGATGAACCAAGTGGAGGGCACTTTTCAGTAAAAAGAACAGACTAAAAAATACTTGGCACTGGATATTATTGACCATCTCTGTATAAACATGTGAATAAATACATCAAGCAGTGAGATCACTGTTAAAGGATGGGACAACCAACTTTTAGTAGTGAAATGCCTCTGCAACCTCAAGTGGTGATTGAACCATTTGAAAGGTGGGGTATGGATTTTATTGGTCCTTCTAGTCCTCCTTCATAGGGAAAGGATCACATTCTTGTATGCATTGATTATGTAACAAAGTGGGCAGAGGTGCATGCTTTAACAAATGCTAATGAATATGCAGTTGTTGATTTCCTTTGGCACAAAATTATGATGAAGTTTGGTGCACCAAGAAGTATAGTTTCAGATCAAGGCCCATAGTTCATGTCTAATATGATTCAATCCTTTACAATGTACTATTAGATCAATCATAGGAAGTCATCTCCCTATCACCCACAATCTAATGGACATGCAGAAGTGACAAACAGGGAATTGGATACCATTCTCACCAAAACAGTTGAAGCAAGTAGAAGAGATTAGGTGAAAAGGCTACCTGAGGTTGTTTGGGGTTATAACACAACTTAGAAGACTACAACAAGATTCTCACCATATGAGTTATTCTATGGGAAGAAACCTTTGTTACCCATTGAATTTGAACTACAAATATTGAGGATAACAACTAAGTTGGGTATCGAATTGGATACAACACAAAAGGAAATAACTCTACAACTCAATGAGTTGGATGAGCTAAGACTAGAAGCACTTTAACAAATAGAGATAATCCAAGACCAAAGGAATCAGTGGCATGATACACATATCAAAGAAAGACAATTCAAGATAGGAGATTGGGCATTCCTGTTTGATTCCAAGTACTAGCAATTCAAAGGTAAGTCGAGAACCATGTGGTTAGGACATTATCAAATTGAGCAGATATATGACAATGGCTCTATTCAACTACTTCCCATTAATGGTAGAAGAAGGTTACTTTTGGTCAATGAACACAGGCTAAAAATATATAAGAATCCTCCTACCAGGGATGAATTCTTTAAGTAGATTGAAGTAGATAAGGAATTTGATCATATGGAAGAACCTAGTTCTTCCAAAATGATAAAATAATCAGATGCAAGGATCTAAATAAAGGGAAGGGAGTGAAAACCAGTAAATGGTGTTCACTTACAAAAAAAATGAAGGGAATGAAAACCAATAAATGGCGTTCCCTTCCTAAAACAAATCTCTCAAAAGGCCAATTGAAAACAAGAAATGACAGTTGGTTTCATCAATAATTGGCTAATTCAAATAAAAGAAACTTCTTTGGAATTCTAGCTATCTTTTCTAACTATTTTTTCACTTTTAGGGATGATGATTCATCAAGACGGATGGATTACATCAGCAAGGACAATAACTATGTCTTGGTCTTATTAAGGGTTAAATTAAAAGTTTGAATGTGTGATTAGACTTGATTTTAGTTGGCAGTATAATGAGTTATTTATTACACATCTTGATTAAAGGGAAATAATCATGAAGGTGATGTTGAATAAATAAATGAAATTGGAGGTGTGTTAATAATGAATTGTCATTTAGGCAGAATAAAAGAAAATTGAGAATAATTGCAGAGAAATTCGATCAGGTAACAGCAAATTCATATTTAGAGTTCCACAGCTATCTCCTAACAGAGAAAGGGTTTGAAAGAAGAAAATAATTTGAATTGTCCTCTTGGCCATGTGTATCAAAAATAAATTAGAACTATAAGTTGATACAGAACTCCTTGCAGATGGAGAAGTAACGTCCATTTTTGAAAAGGTGTGTTGGCTAGAGTTTCTGAAGAATTCTCAAAATATAATGATGAACTAGTAAGATAATTTGTTGTGAATTTAGAAAAAATTATGACCAAGGTTAAGGGATTTATAATTCCCTTTCCTATTGATATAATGAGCAATGTATCTAGTTTACCAATTGTAAATGTACTAAACCCTGTAAGGGGAACTCTAAAAGAATTGGTAGATACCTTAATACAAGAAGGAGAACCTGAACCCCAGTATATTTATACCACTAAGAAGGTCATAAAAGGGGTAAAAATAACTATCCTACCCAAACCCTTTGACAAAGTAGTATTTTGGGCAGTAAAATACTTGACATGCGATGGCCAATATGGGACGGCTAGAAGGGAAGTCCTTAAAATACTGATATATCTTAGGTATGGGGAAACAAAGCATGAGTATATAGTAAACCTTCCTTATTTCCTCTTCGATTCCATCCATACAATGGCTCGAAGATATTATTAGGGAGTAGAGACAATTAAGAACCATGGATTAATTCATTTTTTATGTCAATATCATTTTCTCTCTAAGAAAAATGGGGAGGAATCATGGAAAAAATTCCTCCACAAATTCAGACAAAAGCCTGATATTATCAAAAGGGGAATATTAACCCCTTTCTATCCTAAAAGTAACTTCGAAATCAATCCCTTTGATGAGAAGAAGATGGAAATAAGTGGGGTTAAAATACCAAAAGGAGGAGATCTAAGAGGATGATTAAAGTTACAAAATCTACCGTTTCTTTAAAAGAAAATCCTTCCCTTTAATAATAACAGAAGAAGCAATACCTGTTGTTGATAGTGATAGTTCACCGAAGATGGACTTTGGAACAAAAATTAGAAGAGGTTTAAGGAGGAAACCCACTTCAGAAAATTTTCAAGATCCTAAAAGAAAAAGAATTCATAAAAAACCCAGGGAAACTCAGCCAAAAAACATTGAAGTACATGAAGATTTAGAGAAAGAAGTTGCTGATTTTCTTAGCAGCATGGAAATTTCTCCTCCTTTACAAAGTCAAACTAAGGATTTGGAGAGAGAAGTTGAAATATTGGAAGAGCAAGATTTTCAAGAAAGGGATGACTTGGTAATACTATCACGTGAGGAGCAACCATTGGCATCTTGGAGATTAAAAGGAAAATTCCCTTTGGTGGAGGAACAATGCTCATCACCTAAGGAACTCCCAGTAAAAAAAGAAAAACAACAGTTGAGGCAGGATTTGTTCTTGTCTAAAACAAAACTTATAATAAGGGAGAAATATGAGGAATTGAACTTCCTCAAACACAAATTGAAGCATAGAGAAATTATTATAGAACAATTGAAAACTCAGCTAAAAATAAGAATGAAGAATTAGCATTAGTAAAAAAAATGGTTGAGAAAGAAAATAAATTGCCATTGGCTACTGAACATAGTACTATGACAAAAGTATATTCAGTGGATCAAATTGTACAAACAAAGTTGTCTTACTTACCACTCAAACAATTATGGGATGATACTTGTAGGAAATTAAATGAGTTCAAAGTATCAAATCAGGAGCTAAAAAACCAGATGGAAGAAGAGAAAAAGGAAAGGAAAGAATGGGAAGAAAAAATCTATAAGATTGAGGAAGAAAAATTGAAGTGTTTGGAAAAAATACAGATGGTCTGTATGATGAGTGAAAAATTTCTAACATGTAGAAGACCTTCTCTTACATACAATGTTTTCTTATAAGAACAATTCATCCGTTGGAAATTACTGAGGATTTCATTTGGCCTTTAATATGAATTGAAGGACGAAGAAAAATTCATGCCAACATATTATTTATCAAATCAAGAGCAGAAGAATCTTCTTTGTGAATTTTATATCTTCAACTTTATGTTAGAAAAGAACACAGGCTTTATGATTAATCTATATGTGGGGGAAAGACAACTTCAAGAATGTATTTCTATGCTCCAGAATTAGATAGCCTAGAAAGAAAGGAATACTGAACACTTTATAAAGGCTAGTTCATTTGGCCTATGTATGAGAGCTCGGTACAGAAAACCATATGATTTTGTTATACATTTCAGGGCCCATGCCTTTGATACCCGATTTAAGGAACATTACATTGCCAGCTTGCAGAGGAGTATTGATTCATTTACCTCATATGAAGAGGAAAAATTTGAGGAAATTTATGATGGATGCCTAAAGAGATGGAAATTTCTTACTGTAGCATTAAGAAGAAGAGAATTTATCTCTCCCACAAATCTAATATGGAGTTTGGAAAGGGCCAAAAACTTATGTACACTCATTCCTCAAATTTGTGAAAAACATAGAGGTATGTAGATGGGTATGAGAACAAGACCTCCTCTCCTTTTTACACCCATGTTTGCATGGAAGAATAGAGAACCTCAGGATCCCATTCATTTTTACAATTGGCAGAAAAAGATAGAGGAAGGATCATGATACAACAGTTCTAATCAGAAGCACTGGGAAATTCAATTTCAACCATTTGACCTTAGTAGTCAAATGAAATGCATAATTCATGATCCCAGTTTTGAAAAATAGATTTTTTAAGGGGACTTACAAACAAGTGACTGTGGGGGAGATGATGAGGCTAAAATATGCCTCAACAATATACAATGAATACTCTCATTTTACTTCCCTTTTAATCAATTTTGTCTGCATTTCATAACTTTTGTTTGATCTAAATATAAGTTTAGGACGTAATTTTCCATCTTTTGTTTGATTTAGTTCAAATGTATAAAAACTCTATAATTCCTAACAAAGTGTGTGGAAATTCAGTTTTTGGAATAAACTGGTCATATTTGGTCAGGATAAATGAATTGTGAAGTAACCAACATATTTTTGAGGAAGTTGGCAAAAATGCGGCTTAGCTCCGGAAATCCAGCACTTAGCTCCAGAACTCCAACACTTAGCTCCAGAACTCCAACAATTAGCTCCGAAACTTTAGCAATTAGTTATGGAAGGTTTCCCTTTGGTTCTAAAACTTCTCCAAAGTTCCAGAATCAATGGGGATATTCTTACTCTATCAAAATGTGGTTATAGAGAAAAGAATGGGCCTTCCAATAAAAAATAGACCAACAATTTTTTGGTTCTTCACTCTCCAAATATACATGTATAAGACCAACAACTATATATCCAACTAGTTTTCTCAATTTCATAGCTGCTTTGGGCACTATTCGGTTTACTAGAATCTGTAGGCATAAAGATAGTTGTTGAACACTTATGATTATAAATGCATCTTCGGATGGAAAACATATATATAGAGAACTGAAGAAAGAAAAGGGGATCCTCCAGTTAGTTTTGTAAGACTGAATAATTCAACAATAAACAACCATTTAATTTTGAGCAACATATTGTGTTAACTCCTAATTCAGGGTGAAGCAAGGGGCCACTCCTCCAATAAAAAGGATCTTCTCTGTCATTGGCATTTATATTTTCAAGTAATTTTTATAATTATATTATTTGGCAATCTGTAGTACTTTTGATTCATCAATTAAATTCTGTTACGTGGAGTTATCTACTATCCCTGCAGGTGTCATAGTTTACAATCGTATTCCCTTAAAGGAATTTTTAACAACATTTCCACCAAATTTTTAAAGTGTGTTTATTTCAAGCAGTGTGTTCAATTTTTTAAGGTTTTTTCATTTCAGCAATGTATGTTTATTTCAGTAAGTTCCTTATAGTTTAGCTTCAATAAGGCTTTGGCCAAGAAATCCTAAGACACTATAAACCCCCCCCCCCCCCCCCCCCCCAAAATAAAAATAATAACTACAATCAATTACTAGTTCACCTGAGATTTCACTTGTTTCATATAGCTTCATACACACCCTTGGTTTTAATATGACATCAACCATGAGTTGATCAAATGAAGGGAATAATGACACTCATCAGGTAGCTCACATGCCTTAGGATTCTTTTGGGTTAGAATAACAGCCAAAGTATTCTTAGTAGCATAGCAATAGATCAAGAAATCCTTCTCAAAGTTAGGGAAAACAAAAATGGGAGTCTAAATGATTGCCCTTTTTATATTTTCAAAAGGTTTCTTCCCTTCTAGAGTCCAACTAAAGGATTTCTTTCCTTTCATCATCTGAGAGATACTCATATTTAACTCTACAAAATCAGGATTAAATCTCCTTAAAAAAATTATATTTCCAAAGAAAGAATGCACACCCTTTTTACTTATAGGGAGAGGAATCCATTGGATAGCCTAAACTCTTTCTAGATCTATCTTGGTTCCCTCCTTGGAAACAATGTGTCCAAGTAGCTTACCTTTAGTGACACCAAAAATGGATTTCTTTGGGTTGAGGGACACTCCATGTTCTCTACACTTTTGAAGAACAATTTCAAGATCTTGAAAATGATCTTCCCTTTTCTTGGAAAATATAGTTAAATCATCCAAATACACAACAGTGCATTTTCCTTTTAAGGAACTAAAAGCCAAATCCATTGCCTGCTGAAAAGTGGCACCAGCATTAATCAGACCAAATGACATCTTCTTATAGGTAAAATTTCCCCATGGAGTTGTGAATTTTGTTTTGTGTTGATCAGGAACATTAACCTCAATCTTATTGTA
The DNA here is from genome assembly GCA_019776745.2 of Taxus chinensis. Taxonomy (NCBI): domain Eukaryota; kingdom Viridiplantae; phylum Streptophyta; class Pinopsida; order Cupressales; family Taxaceae; genus Taxus; species Taxus chinensis. Next base: position 2,237,847 of record CM034151.1, on the reverse strand, counting down.
ACTTGAAAATCCATCCAACATAGATAACATTTTAGAGTCAATGAAAGCTTGTAGAATCTGATCCATCATGGGAAGTGGATAATTGTCCTTGAGGGAGGCTTGGTTTAGATTTTTAAAATCCACAAAAATCCAGATCTTGCTAATATTTTTTCTTACTGACACAATATTTGCTAGGCAAGATGAGTGATGAATGGGAAAAATTATTTTTACCTTCAAGAGCTTTTGAATCTCTTGGTAAATAGTATCTGAAATCTTAGGGTTGTATTGCCTTTGCTTCTACCGAAAAGGCTTGATTCTTGGATTTAAAGGAATATAATGTTGCATTTCTCTAAGTTTAAAATATTTCAAATAATCATATGAGTAGGCAAGCACATAAACATATATTTTTAGTAGATTTATCATTTTATTTCTCTCATCCTTCGTACAAGATTTACCAATGTTGATAATTTTGGGTTCTTCTTTACTTCCAATATTAATGTTTTCATATTCAACAGACTGATGAACCTCATGTGATATCTTCGACTTAATATACATGTCGTGCTTATCAAACAAATATTCTAAGCTTACTAACCCTTTGGGTAGCTTGTTACCTTTTAGATTAATACAACCATCCTTATCAGATTCTTCCTCAACTCCTTCTTTACACACGGTGGATGTTATGGACTCATGAGGAGTAGCTTCACTTCCTTCAAAATAAAATTGACTTAAATTATCTTGAAGTTCAAGAAAGAAAGCAAATACTGATCATCATTAAATATTTTCTAATTTTTGGCATTATCTAGCACACTTGGCCTATGTATCATTTCGATTGTGAAATTTTCCTAAGAAAATTTGAGATGAGGGATTGGAAAGGATCCTGAAACAACTAAAGCATTTTCTATAGTATTTATTTCTCGAGGAACAACTTCTATGGAAAAGCAATCCAATAGAATCCCACACCAGATTCCTATAGTGTTTTAGTCTTTTGTTCTTAACTTGAAAAATATCCCTGACTTGCTTAACGATGAGTTCAAAATCCCCTCATGCACAAATATTATTAACCCTACTGTATTATTTGTATTTTCAAACTGAAGCTTGTAGGAAAAAGGATATGACTTATTTTTAGGGGGAAAAAAGACCACTCCTACTCCAGAACCATTTGAAGAACAACTTCCATGAAATTCTAGGATCCAAACACCATTAGGGTCATTCATCACACCCTTAGAAACTTTAATTTCTTTCTCTGACATGATCATATAGTTTCTGTGACCAATATCCTCACAGAGGATTTGTGATTTAGGATCATCAGTCTTCTGCACAATATACTCTGTCTCTCTCTCAGGAAATAATTTCTTCATCTTCCCATTGACTTGAATGAGAGCATGGGACTAGTCCATTTGAATTTCTCCACCCACTTCTTTACAGAAGTTTCTACTTAGCAGTATGCCATAGGATGGGGGAATATATACTACTAAAATAGTATCCTTGACCCTCTTCTCTGGGAAAGCAACAAAATCCACTTGTTCATCTTTGATCCTTCCTACCAATGGCACATCCTTAATTTCCATTGAATAACAAGAACCAAATGTGTGTGTCAAAGTTATACCTACAACATGAGAAAATTTAACAGGCATAACATTATCTGAGGCTCCCGAATCAATGACACAATTACTGATCCTATGACCAACTATGAATAAAGTGATAAAGAAAGGATCAATTTTCTTAGTTACGGAAGGTGTTGTAGCCATCAGGTTTTTCTCAGGTGTAGAGGTAGGAGTGGGTAAAAGGCCTTTATATGTGTTGGGTGTAGGATTGGTTTTGGATTTGAAAATTTTGACAACCTGTGCAAAGGCATCAGGATGAGTTTGACAGAAATCAGCTTCTGAAATTTGGATTTTAGTTTTCTTAAGGTGGTCAATTATTTAAAAGGATCCTGAGATAGATGGAATGTATGCACTGGAAGGGGGAGAACACTTAGTCCTATAAGATTTGACACTTGAGGTTGTCTTATTAGTAGATGAAGATGAATATTAGAGGGAGTATTAGCATTACTTACCTTTTGAATAGAAGTGGTAGGAATAAGAGCTCCTCTTTTTACAACAACTAGGATGGTAACTGGAACATCCGCATATTTCCTTGTGGGTTGGACCACTTATTTTCTTTACTCATTGTTCTCAGGTCATGACAACATATGATTCATTGTTCATATCTGTCACTAATTCATCAGTTTCATCAGTTTCATCATCAACTCCCTCAGTACTGAGGAAGTTAACCTGAGAATCATTGGATTCCTCAAGTGCTTCATTTGCTTCACCTTTAAGTTATTCATATCCTTCAATATCGTCTTCATCTTTAGGCTCCTGAACCTCACATGTTGTATTGACAGGAAGTTTGAGAGATGGCCCTTCAATTGCTAGTTTTGGTTGGAGAGGAGGTAACCAATTTCCAGGCTGAAAATTCCTTCTTGGAATATCCTTATAAGGGGTATTCTGAGCCAATTGCTTTTTTATAACTATGAGATCATTAGCCAATTTTTATACTAATTGTTTTGAGTTATTTCCTGAAGAATAGGCCTTAAATTTAACAGGCTCCTTTTTTAATTTCCCAAACATTATTAAATTGTCTTCAACACTTATGGCTAAGCATTGATCAACATCTAAAGTCACTAGGTTAGCCCTTCTCAATGCATAGCTTACTTTGGGTAATTGTGCATTTAATAAAAATCATTTTCAAATTTGATCCATAGTCCGAGTGGCTATTGGAATCTTATTGAACAACTTGTTAAATTTGGCAACAAAATCTCTCATAGGCTCATATGGTTCCTTCTTAATCTGAGAAATTTGGTCAAGGAGGGAATGTACATCCTCAACAAGTTTAAACCTATCCTCAAATTGTGTTCTCATACTAGTCTAGTAAATGATAGCTCTAGCAGGGAGATGATAAACCTAGTAAGCAACATTATCTTGTAATGTTTCCACAAAAATCCTGACAGAAACATATTCATGCTCCACTTGAATTATTCCACATGCCACAATGAATGTAGCAACGTGTTCATCTGGGTGTACCTTTACATCTCCTCTGAATTCAAGGAAATTTTTCCTATTCCCTTTTGGGAGGTCATGTAATGGTTGAGCAAGAGCCAGAGGTCCAATCCTTTTTCCCTAAGGCAGAGGAGATGCCATTCTTAGAAAAATAGTTTGCAAAGGAACTATAACTCTAGCCAATACCAAAGATTGAATACTAGGGCTTGGTTGGGTTTGTGATTCTGTATTTCTTTTAGTCGTATTTTTGATAGGGGGAGTATTTATGGATCTCATTCTATTTCCCTCTAGGGTTAAAGAGAAGTAATGTTGTTTCAGAAACACAAAATATGGATCCACAACACCAAGTGCTCTTTGACCTCATGTATATCTTCTATGCACCAAGTTTTTAGTGTTTTTGGTTTGATTGAATTCATTTTGGTGGGATGCACAATAGGTTCCCCATGGTAGGTGCCAGAAAAATGTTGGTTGTAGAATTTGATCTTTTGAAAACAAGCAATAGTTATGGGACAACAACCCCTCCTCTTTATGGGAGAGGTTCCCTTATTGAAAGCCAAAAAACCTTATTTATAGTATAAACATATGTAAGATATTTTGGTGATGATTTTTATATCTTTAGATGCATTTATAAAAGGTTTTCAATATAGAGGAAAAATAGGATAAGCCAGGACTAATATTCAGAGACTAAAGATAGAAGGGAAATTTTAGATATATAGATTGTAGAATGATATCTTAATAATGCTCTGATAAAATAACATGATTTAGACTAGGCATATAAAACACAGGACATACATGTATTAGACAAAAAGTTCCAGATACATTTTATCAACTGAAAGACACAAAGTTCTTGCTTTAAACATGCATAGCCTTATACGAATCAGACAAAGAAAAGAAAGAGAAGAAGTATGAGAGAGGATGAAAATTTCTTCTGTATTGAATATTTCAATGTTCTCTTTTACATAGGATATCAAAATCTCGATCCTTTACAATGATAAGAAAATTTCTTTAAATAACCCACAAAACAGTTACAAAAGAGACTTTTCAGCTTCCTTTCTTTTAATCTCCAAATCTAATATCTAATTAAATATTACAACATCAACTTATCCCTCACTTTCATAACATGTGACTTAAAGGGGATAAATTCACCTTAATTATATATTTTTACAATAATAAAGGAAAATGTTAAACTAGGAAGTCAAGACACTAGTAGAAGCACTTGTAGTCCCCTTTGTCTTTACCACTTGATTTCTGAATCATTTCAATGCTACAACTATGTCCATTCCTCGGGGAATTGTTGTATTGATAGTGGCATGAGTCCAACTACCCAAACACTTCTCCATGTCTTTCTCAAACTCTGCATTTTCTAATAATTCTATGTTGGCATCTGTGATGGCAGCCTACAGTGTGCAAATTTCTTTCATTTTCTCCTTGGACATGGTATCTTTTTTAAACAAGTCTTCTCTTAAAAAAGTCTTAAATTAAAATTTGATCTCTTGAACAGTGAATTTATTACTTTAACTTTCTTTGAATATTCGGTAGTGTATATCCAAGAAGGCAAAAGAGACACAAGATTTAAAGGCTTCTCCTTTTTGTAACATATTTTTTAGTTCACCAATGGCTTCTTCCAAAACCTTTATTTTCTAGTCAATGTTAAAGACCCACTGTTTGGACAGATTCTGTTTAACATCATAAAAAACCTTATTAGCCAAGAGGATCTGCACATCTGTCTCACTCATCAATTTGATGTCTTGACTACACTAACTCCATAACTTCAATTCTCTATCCAACCCACTGAATGTTGTAGAAAACTTCAATAGAATCTTGGAATTTTTCTCATATGCCTTGAATGCCTCTTCAATAAAATTCAAGCATGTGATTATTAAATCATCAACCATAGCTTCCATTACTTTACCATAATTAGTATGCTTATGGATGTCTTTAATGGATTAGACTTCATAAGTGTACAAGATAGTAGGAGGTGGGATGGAAGCTAGAGGAGTGGGATCAAGAACCTTATCTTCCACCAATAAAGATTTAATGAAACTAAATAGAATTTGGTTTTGCTCCTCCAAATGCTGTTATGTTTTCTTCCCCTTTTCAACTCTTTCAATCACCCTAAACATAGTCTCCTTCAGATTATGTACTTCACTTTCTGGGGTTGATTCTCCAAGCGGAATTCTTGTCAATTCCAGATCACCCAGTGATAATTCCTTTTCATCTTTATCAAACCTAGGATTTGTAATTTTTATAGATCGTTGGCCTTGAGTATATGAGATTAACCTTGAGGAAACTTTGTCCTTCTTTTCTAGAGGAGGAGGAGTAGTGCCTAGAAGAGCTGCCACTGCATCAAACTTAGGATCAACTACACTTGGAGTGGCCTTTCTTTTCTTACTCTCCAGAAATGGTTGCACCCAGGAAAATGAAGAACCAGAAGTAGAAGGAGAAATAGATCCAAGTGTAGATGCAGTCATGGCACTTAGGGTTTGCACAACAGCCACTTCCAACACTGAGGTATAAAACTGAGTGGTGATGAGAGCTTCTTTGGTAGATATTTCAACAAATTTTGAAACCATTTCCTTTGGTTGATCTTCCATCATATTACCTATTTCAGGTGTATTATCTTCAAGTTTTTCTTGTTCTTTTTCCTGATTGTCATCATCATCAACTAGATCCACAATTGTTTCCTTTATTTCAGATTTCCTATGAGAGGATTTAGTTTCTTGAATAACATTAGCCACCTTATCTTCTTTCTTAATTTTCCCTTTTTTAGTATACACTAGATTTTAGGATTCTTGAGGAGAGGGAACAAACTATTCAAGTGTCTCAGGAGATAAAATAGGTATTTACTTCTGAGGGGTAGGGGTATCATGGGAAGTAGACCTAGATTTCCTTTCCTTGAATCCCTTCATTTTCCTGTCAAACCAAAGTCTAGTTCTCACTAGGATAGGATTATTTAGCTCCTTCAAATCATCTTTCTCCTTAACAAACCAATCAATGGTTTTATTAGGAGTATGTTTGATTGATCTTTCATACTCAAAATATTGTATCTCTTCATCATCATCTTCCAATCCTTCAGGTACATCAAATATAATAAAATCAATAATATGTTGTAGAGATAACCTCCCATAGTATCTCCTCCTGGCTTCATAATCATCAGAACAATCTACCCAATAGTCTTCAATATCAGGAACATGTCGATAACCCATTCTGAAATTGGAGGAAATGAATTCCTTAATGTCAAAGTAAGTTCTGGGCTTATAGTAATGAAGAGTGAGAGAAGCAATTTTTCTATCAACATTCTAAGCATATAGGGTAGTCCTACACATGTAATTACCCAATGTGATTAGGAATTGAATACCTGCAATTTTCTTATCCATACAAGTTCTATGTAGCTTGTCTAATTATATGCATATTTATAGTAAGGCCATCTTATCACTGCAATGCATGGGAAGTTTCACTAGCTGTCCCTCATATCCAACCAATCTTATATATGAAAAATTCATGAATTGGGTGAAGAAGTTGTCATAGACAATGATCAATTGCTTTGCCTCATTTGAAAATATTTTAGCAGTATCTCCTTCTAGCAGCCTGAAAATATACATAATGAATGCATCATTCACCCTCCTAAAGTGATGATTATTGATCTTCAGGGTCAATTGTGGGTGATACATATAAACGGGGGCATCCTTCTTGTCATCCACAAGGGAGGAAGCCAACCACTCTCTATAAGCTGCAATGGAGTACATTAGATAGGATGTCATGTATAATGTTTGGGTTCTTTGAACATTTGGTAATTGCTCAGTCAAACTATCACAAATGATTCCTACCCAGTTCAAATTTTTCTTACCCTCACATATGATATTGATGTAGGGGCACATCCAATAGTGAAACTCATTGGTGGTGGGAATTCTTTCTATCCTAGACAATAGAGTAATGACGTATGACAATTATTCATGGAAATCAACTCTAAACATTGTCTTAGGCAGCCTTGAGGTTCCTTTCTCAGGCTTCTTGAAACAAGACTTGGAAATCCTGCTTAAGTATTTCTCATTGTCTTGATAAAAAAGAGTTTGGACCCGATCCTTCGTGAGAGTATTTGAATTTTTGACCATGGGAATTTTGAGGGTAGAATGAATGCAATCTTCATCAAGTCATGCCACCACTTAACCTTGAGGATCAACTGTTTTTTGTATATCAGGATCAAAACAAGAGATACAAGCAAGAATTATATCGACACACTTGACTGAAATGTAAAATCCCTTACCTTTGCAATCCCCTTGTCTTTAATCAACTAAGCCAAAGGAGTAGGGTTTTAAAAATTGATTCATGTCCAAAATTCTTCCAAGCCCAGGTGTTGTTCTTCATTATCACCAATTTTTGGTATAGCTGTATCAAAGGAAGACATGTGTTCATGACCTTTAAAATTGATCTGCATCTTGCAGCTAGGGTAGAAGATTACTTGCAAGAAGAGGCTCCTTAGTTCCTTGATCAGTACCTTGCTGTTTCACGGCTTCTTTTTGCACCTGTAGATTTAAAAACAATGGAATGAGACTCGACCATGGCTAAAAATGGTGTAAGAGAGAGAACACAAATGATCAATAGCAATTTGCAAGTTAGATAGAGAAAATGATTGATTACCCAAGTATTTATAAGCATTAAAACCCAATTAGGTTGACGAAGTGAAATAAATGAGGTAATTACTACTTATGTTGACCTTGAAATAATGAAAATTAGGTAAGGCATATCGAAAGTGCACAACTATCCCATGTGACATCGGGACATTAGGGACGCGCGAACCCAAAATAGTCGATTTGCGGAAAAAGTAGAAAAATCTTGCACAATTATCCTAAGGGACATCGGGATAGATGGGATGCGTAAATCCAAAATACCTGCAATGAATGGAAATCGGAAAAAGTGGGTTTGCGGGGAAATGGTGGTCAAATGAAACTTGGGATAAATGGGACACAAAAATATGAAACAACCTCGATACATTGAAACCGGATAAGTCAGAAAAAACTGACTAGATCTCACTTGGGACATCGAGACAACTAGGACGCAAAAATCTGAAATAGCCAACAACAAAGGAAAAACAAGACTAATCAGCAAAAGTGGAAAATCAGAGAACAAATGACCTAGATGAACTTGGGACATAAGGGACAAAAAAATCTGAAATACCCGCAAAAGACTGAAAAAACATCAAAACTCAAAATTTTAAAAAAATACTAATTGTTTATAACTATATTTTTCTTATGAGACCTCTACAACTATATTTAGCACTTACCAAACCCAAAAAATTTCAATAATATAGATGAAAAATTACAACTCAAGAGGAGGTGACAACACACACTCATTTGAGAAATTTGAGGCACTATTGTACACACATGTAAGGAGAGAAGGACAAGTTTATAATTTCTATTTTGATCCATTTATTGCATTACCCACCAAATTTTCCATATGTCTTGTATTTTTATTTCTTCTCGTGGTAATCGGCTCTAAGCTAGAGCTTCGTACATCCATGTTGTTATCTTTTGGATTTTTATTACTCTACACACTCATCCCTTGCACCTAATGGGTTATTATAGGTTGTGCACTATCTTTTGGTTGAAAAACTTGTGCTTCCATAATATTATTTTATATGTACTACAAATTAAGTGGTGCATTTCTCTTCTTCATTTTTCTTTTTATAATCCTATGTTTCTTTTGATTCCTTATTTTCTTCCTCTTCTTATGCATTTCTCTTCTCTTCTAATTTTTTTTCCTCGTCTTCTTTGTCCTTCCTACTATTTTCTACTTCTTTCTTCTTTTGTTGTTCTTTGCACAAATTTTCTTCCTAGGTTTTTTGAGCTTCAACTTGTGTAATTGTTTTATTTTTTATCTTTTTCTCCTCTTCTTTGCACCTCCTCTCCTCCTTTTATTTCTTAAATTTTATCTCTATATCAACTTTATTTTCAGCTTCTTCTTATTCTATATTGAACTTATGCCAAACTTCCTTTTCCTTCCCAATGCACTCATCTTATTTTTCCTTCCTAAGATATTCCTTCATGGATTCATCCTTTTCACAATTTTTAAACTCTTTCTGTGCATCCTCCTTTTTCAATTCTTCATCTTTTTTAACTAACTGTCATCTTCAGTGGATTGCATAGCTTGAAATACTTGCACTGGAGGCGTTTGTACACTAGGTATTGCAGCTTATATTTCTAATTGTTTTAGCTCCACACTTGTTTCTTTAATAAAAAAATCACACACTTACTACTATTATTATACCACTAAGTATGTTGTTTTATATATGGATCTTGCGTAAGAAAAGTATCTCACTAATGACCCATCTCGTATTCTATTCGTTGGTCTACTTGGTCTTTGTCATTCTCTATCTTGCACATTCATCACTCACTTTCATAGTTCTGGTCAGGTCTTAGCAGCTCTTGTCTGTAAGTACCCACTTATTTTTCATTACTAGTCTCTAACTAGGGCATCTAGAGAGGGATTAGGGCACCTAGGGAACTCTGGTCCTAATTTCTAGGTACCGTAGTCCCCGTCACACTTGGTTTTATTTTAGGCATTTGAGGTTGGTCCTTTCATTTTTCCTTCTCATCTCCCTAGGTGATAGTTTTCATTTTGGGTCACTAGTGTTAAAATTTAGACAAGAGATCCCTATATAAACACAACATGCATACTACCTTATGAGTAGATTATTTTCTACTAAGGTCTAGCTATCTACATAGTGCAAGGAATTGCATTTGGGCATTATTCTACATCAAACACCGCATAGGAAAGAGGAGTCTATTCTATTCCATCCACCATTTTTCATTTTATCTAGCTATTTCTTGCTATCTCCACATAATTGACAATAGGTCATCCTAGGCACATTATTGCACACACAAATTATACATATAACTACATTGGGTTGGAGATGTAGTGCAATGCTTAATTATAAGTCCACGATTGTGGCCGCTAAGGATAATCTAACTACCTTCATATACAATCTTTATTTTTTTAGGGTTTTATGATTTGTGTGGGGTTTTGTAGGTGATTCGTCATTGTAGGTTTACAAAGACATCAACAAAGAAAGTGTGACATCCTTATGCACCTACAGGTGAAATATTAGGATGACTCTAGAAAACATACTCAGGACTAGATATCTTAAGCTATTTATGTAAACTAGGGCACCGCAGATTTATAGACCAGGGGGCCCCAAGCATCCTCATCCTGCCCCAAGCTCCTCCAGTCTGGACAAATATGTACCTCCACTACAATTTTTTGAGGTTCTGTTATGTCATACTCTGTTCTTCCACCATTACATCATCTCTGTCTCAGTCCCAGATTAGTGTGAGGTAAGTTAAATCCAAGTTCAGTACCTTTCCCCTTTCATTTAATTTCATCTATAACTATCAATTAAATCACTTACCATTTACATTTCAATATATTTCATTTATTATATTAATGTACTCTTAGATTCATAATAAAATATTAGATTTTATAGAATCATTTTGATGAACCTGTAGATTAGAACATTCTCCCCTAGGATCCACTACATACCCTAATGACTAAGGATAACTCTTCTCCTTCTCAGATCATCATGCCTCATGTTAGCGTTAATCCAATTTATGACGAGGCTACTATCACTAAGCTCATGAATATCTATAGCAATGTTACTATGTCAGAATGATATTCCATATATACTATTATCCATTGAACACCATGTACCTACTAGTTTTGAAGATTATCTCCTATTGACATTAGCATTAGTTTTGGATTTGAATGAGCTTCACTCACTATACACCATGTTATATAGTCATCCATGATCCTCCTTCTAACATTTCCAAAGAAATTATAGACGATTATCTTATTGATTACATGCTTAGTCTTGACGATAACTCACATATGCATAATGATTCTTCTTCCTAGTCAAACCACCACTATAGTTGCATCTCATGCTTCTCCTAGTTCTGATACTGCTTCTCATGATATATCACATAATAGTTCACATACTCTTTCATACTATGGTGATGATCCAATTGATGATACATTTAATGACATTTTCAGATCTAAGTCTCTATCTAGTGTCGATGAAACAATTGATAGCCATGATTTCTAATACTTTCCATAGTACTGATTGTGAATATCCTACTCCATTGCCACTTTTTCCTGAAGTTGTATCTAACATAGTGCATGAGTCATATCCATCTATTATTTATTCTTCTCCTACCATTTCACCTCCTATCGCTTCATCTCCATCTCTTAATTTGTCTTCTTCTATCATCACATCTCCATTGGTGGCTTCATTTCCTAAGGATGTTTCTGATGCTAGTTCTACCACTTCTTTAGATGTTCCATGTCCTCCATCATTGTATATACTTCTTTAGAACCTACACCTAGTGTGCCCTTAACATCGAGATCTCCTTTGCATCCTCTTGATGTCCCTATGATTACTCATAATGGAAAGTTACAACCGACTTAAACACATTATTTCCATCCTCTAATATTCCTTCACACGAAATCTGTGTCTCTCATGCATGATTATGGGTCAGTGAAAATATCAAGGTACAATCACTCACTCTTAGAAAGTAAGGTTTACTATGCGCTTCCATAGATAACAATTCATTGCATGGATAACCCTATTCCTAAGAAGATTCATAACCCCGCATTTCATAAGGATTTTTTCATGCCTACATTCACATGTTTTGATGGTACTGGTGACCCTCATTTACATATTCAACATTAACCATTACTGCATGGCTATGGCTTCCTATATTATTGATATATTATTTCTTAAGGCATTTCGACATAGTCTCATTGATGATGCTTTGGAATGGTATACTTATTTCCCATTTGGGTCTATTAACACTTATTATGACATGGAAGATGTTTTTCTATGTCATTTTATCATCAACAATGGCAATAGATTTACTTATGATCATCTATCTACTTTACATAAGGGAACATTAGAGCCTATCATGGAATACATCTTATGATTCAATGATTTTATATATCAACTAGTCTTCCAACCTATCGATTTAGAGAAGTAATTTATCTTCTATCATGGTTTAAACTCCTGATTCTCAGGAAAAGATTGCAATATGACACATGTGATTCATTCATAAATCTTGTGCTATAAAGTCATTGACCTAGAACAAGAACTTATTCTTACGGCATATGTTATAGATCCTACACCTATTGACTACTACAGCTATATCGTCCAGTTATTCTCCATTTCCATCAGTTGAGCATCCTACACAATCTCCATATCTTCCTAGACAAGAAAGCTCAACCTACTACATCAAAAAATCATCCTTATTCTCCTACTCTGCGGCAGTAAGTTACACCTCAATCTTCTACACCTTATTTCACGTGAGCCATGTTGCGTTTCTCTCATCACTGATCAACCACAAGATGTGATGTGCATGCTTTCCTTGACAAGCATTCTTTAATTCAATTACCCTAATAACCAACATCATAAATAACATCACTTATAACATTAGCATGATCAGACCCTATTGTAACTATCATTGTATCAATGGCCATAGGGATAATGATTTCTTCATCTTTCATGATAGATTGCAAAAATTAGAGGATAAGGGACATCATTTCCTTTGGCCATCTAGCTCACATGAGAAGTCTATATCTCCTCTCCCTCCTCAACGAGACTACTACTCCAGTTGAGTTGTCTCCTCCATCTAGTGCTAAGGTCATTGTTTTTCCATTACCATATTTTTTCACTCATGCACACTCTCCACTGACTTACATCCATCACTACATCTACCTCATCCTCCTAATCCATCTCATCCATTGCATTATCATGTTTCACATTGGCTTCCATTGCCCTCTGGTATTTACACCTCCCACTCACTGCTCCACATGGTATTCAATTTGGTTATTATACTCATGCATTGCTTTCATCCCACATGCTTCCACCACTTTATGCAGCCTTGGTCTTTGGTAGGTTATTGTATATCACCTTACCCCCCTGATGACACACTTGTGTACTTGATGACTCTTATACAAATTTTGAGGGATCTGTTACAATGACGAACCTTTCTTCACGCGCTTCATTGATTCATCTAGTACTACTCTGATTAAATCATTTTCCGATAATGACACACCATTTCTTTTTATGTGGTTCATTCTTGACTGTTGAGGGGGTATTATCTAAATGAATCTCATCATCTATACGATTGGAGGGACATCACTAATATTATCCCCCCTATCCTCATATTATCTAACATATTCCTCTTCATTATGTTTCAATGACTATATCACACTTTTAGCACATCAATCAATTATTCATCACAATTTTATTTGTGCAGTCACATTATATACATCATCTCTTATCATCTACACTGATACTGTTGTCACATAACAATGATTTACTCAAAAAACTATGCATTACAAATCAATTCAAAAAATACAAGTAACACTCAAACACGTCAATCATCATATATAGTAACAAAAATCACATACATCATCATGCACATCACAACTCAAAGAACATAAAATACAATCATATACCAATAAATCCATCCATATATATCAATTACAATCATCGTTACAAAACATCTCATCACTGGGGGGAAGCTCCCATGCATCAAATACAACAAATACAAATCATATCTCATCATCATTGTAATTCTTTAGTACTGAACAGAGTTCTAGAAATCAACGTCTCATCTGTTAACTCTATGTCGTTGATTGTGAACCTCAATATCTCTCAACATTTTCCTCCACAATAGTGAAACCTTTGTAGACTTCTCTTCAAAGTGACTCTGTACATGGGATCAACATAATGTGCAAATACATCTTATGCTAAATGACCACCACCCGCCGCCTCTCTAGCTCATCGATGTCTCCTCGTGCATGCCTTTTCCCTCTCGCTCATCAACATGGTACATGTCGCTGCTGCTACCCAGCCACTGAGCTCAAAAAAGTGAGCATGCTCACCCGCAATATCATCTACATGCTATGAACATCCCTCCACTTGACAAGTATGTTAGAGTCGACACATTCCACATCAATGTACTGAATATATGTGTCCACAATCAAGGAACAATACACATCACCTACAACTAACAAAAAAAAACATTATATAATTATACCCATCACATCAAGCAAGTACCCAAATCATACAACATAACTATACATGATACTCATGCTCTGCTGTCATCCACCACTACATTATCAGGGGCATGTCCTTTCCTATCTACTCCTCCTCCTTGTGGTAATCCCCCCACATCTATGCAAGGAGTGGAAATAAAAACACCCATCAATGTACCACCCATTATGCATGACATTCCTCCATACACCCGCACCATCATACAGTGTCTATTGGCTCTATCGCCACATCGATCTCATTTGGCCCGGAGAGGTACTAGCTACTCTCCTATGGGCCTTGATATGGCTCCATCTCTCCTTGGTGATATAACTGGCTCTAACCCATTGATATGGCTTTGGGGGAATGTCCTGGGCCATACCAAACTATCTTGATGCCCACTCTACATGGAATAACTTGGTCAACCCATAGAAACTAATCCTCCAACCACATCATTCCTCCGTAGGCATCGTAACTCTACCACATCCTCTGGATCATCCTCTATAGTCATTGGTATGGCCTCCATATCACTACCTCTAGGTCCCATTATGATCTATCAATGCTCTATTTATTGCTGTCAGTATCCATCTTTCTGCCCTTGCACACACTAACCCATATTCTAGAAAATACGTCTGGCCTATCTCAATCTTCTCACAGACTAGCAACTGGCCTCAATATTGATATATGCTCATAAGCCCATACATGCATTAATGTAGTCACTCCAATCCCACCTCCATGTTCCTCCTAATGTAAATATGTAGAGATCTCTATGCAGGTGGGGAAACACACATCATGTGCCACATGCATATCCGAGTAATATAATCCTTTATCTAATGGATAAATATCATGTGCATCTTATATAAGATGCCCACACCACCTCCCTCTACTGTAATCGATGATGTAGTAACCATGGTCTATAAAATTCCACAAAATTAGAACCCATGATCTCAAAAATTACATCCAAGTCTAATATAGGCCTCGGAAGGTACTTGAGTCCCCATAAAATACAACCTAGCGGTCCTCATCTGTCTCTCCATATCCTCTACTAACATAACATGTACCCTCTCGCCGATAATTGGTAATCATAGTATGTGATATGACATCCTCTAGTTTGATTATCATCTCACTTAGCAGTTAACCAAAATGTATAAGTGTTCTACACATCGATATCTCACACAAGGATTTTTCAACATAGGCATATTATGGGGCACATACCCTATCCTTGCTATGTGCCATAGGCCAACACGGTCCATAACCTCCCAATCATCATCTGATAAACCCAACCTGAGAAATGTACTCAAGTGATGACCACCATGAAACTCCATCAGATGGATATCCCTCTACACAACACTAAACAACACCCAAAACATCGTTAGAACACCATCCAAATATATACACACTCACTCATGACACTACTACGCAACAAAAATCAAATTTACACTGCTCTAGATTGAATTCATAACTTCTGGACATGGGCACCCATAAGTAGGACTAAGGTTCCCAAGAGAAAAAAACTAGTGCCCATGTCTGGGTACTACTGTCCCAAAGGCCACTAACACCTTCACTACTCTTATCTAGGTCCAAAATGCCGAGAAAAATAAAAAATCACAATTTTTCAAAAATTCACCAAAAATGACTACTACACATGCATTTTCTGGAAAAACTCACACTTACCAACTTCTTTGTCATACGTGATGCCACGACAGTCACTACCATCTCAAAACAGATAGGTTGTGGTACTCTCACTTGCGGCATTTGTATGCACTCAAAGCTCATTCCCACACTTGCATAAAAGAGAAATTAGTTGACTAATCACTTTTTCACTTTCTTATTTATAATTACTTTTCGTTACCCACTCTACTATGTTCATTATTTTGCAATCATTTTCCCAACTAATACACACCACATGAATTTCGTCACACCCTTAGCATTTTTACTTTGATTTATACCCCATTTGTGACATTCTCTTTAGAATTCCACCTACCATCATATCGTATATGTAATACACATGTTAATTATCCTTGATGTTTTCTTTTACTCAATATACAAATGTTTTTATGATATTCATCATAAACTATCTATTACATGCTTACTTTTAGCTCAATGTTCCTTCTCCTCATCACTTACCATTTCATATAAAGGGTGACATATAAATTGGATCATCCTATAATTCCCCTTACACTAATATGTAATCATTATATACTTTAAATTCATCATTTATGAATATTTACTAATATACCATGCGATATTTCATTTTTTATTCCCCTAATGATCTAACCTGGGGGCAACAAGCGTAAAATCTCTTTATAAGTAAAATAACCAAAAAACCAATCAATCAATCAACCAATCAACCAATCAACATGTTCAAGTATCTAACAATTGAAATCATACCATTCAATCAATATAATACAACACATTCAACCTTTCAGATGACCTAACTTGGGAGTTATTTTTGGCCTCCCAGATGATCTAACTTGCGAGTTACATTGTTATTTTCCTAGATGACCTAACTTAGTAAGTTATTCTACATTTAGTTTTTACTTCTAGATGACCAAACTTGGAATCTATCACACATTGCAGTGACACCCGTGGAGTGGGGGAAATATTTCCTTTCCTATACTACTCCTATATGTGTCAACTTTTTTAATCAAAATATTTGGATCCAAAATCATTGAAAATTTGATTTGTGTTTGTCTACAACAAATAGATATTTTAAAGATGTAGTTAAAGGTTGGATAATAACACACTTTTCTCCCTACACTCTTCCTCTGGTGGCAGGATACCTAAATCCTCTAGTTTTTCATACACACGCTAATCAGGTTAGGAATTGATCATTCCCTACCCCATCACATCATCATCATACAAAATTTGAAATCATTAATCATCCAACATCAAAATCATCATTCTCATTTAGTGCACTTCATCACAATATTACGTCTCTCTCTACACTACATGGATCAACATGTTGATCCATGGTTCGTCACACTATATGTTTTCATTTGGATCACTTTTCTACCATATCTGCACATGATTTTATAGCATGTGCTTCTTCAAACTTCTCTTGGGTACAAATCTCTAACTACTTTATGTTATTGATCTTTTACTCACTAACATAAAGTGGGGGAAATTTAGTCACAAAATCATGTACTTACTACTATAATTATACCACCAAGTATGTTATTTTATATATGGATCTTGTGTAAGAAAAGTAAGTACTAATGGTCCATCCCATTTTCTAGTTGTTCTTTTTCATCATTTTTCTTACACATTTGTTAGTCACTTGCACAATTCCAGTCAAGTCTTAGGGGCTTCTATATGTTAGTAACCACTTAGTTTTCATCACTAGTCTTTAACTAGGGCACATATATGTCGACAAACATGGCAAAAAAGTAATCTTATACACATGGATGTTTTGAATGAAGTAGAAGAATGATGTGAATGATATGAATGTAGATTAGAAGCCTCGCGATGAAGAAGTGATTAACCAAAGGAAAAAATCGTAAGATGAGATATGGACTAGAGTAAGAGTCTGAACAAGATCCAAAATGAGACACTTGGTAACATACTAATCCTACCTACTCATAGAGATCCAGTGTGTGTACGTGGAGTTTATTACCTCTTGAAGTGAATATTTAATAGACAACAAGTGAAGATACCCTAGCCAATGTGTAGGAATGATTTATTGTGAAAGGTGATTTTGTGAATGGATGGTGAAAGGATAGTCGTACATTGCTCTGCTGTTAGCCAGGCATTTATAGCCTCGACAGAGATGCATCTGATTCTAATCACAACATTTCTCTAATGTCAGTAAGGCATTCATAGCCCCGATAGAGATGATTGGAAATACCCCAAGAGAGAGTAATATATCAATTTTCTTTTGTTTTGTAGCTTTAAGCTTTTGATTTTTGATTGATTTTGATTCTTTTTCTTTCTGAAAACTTATTTCAGCTCTCTTGTTTGACAAGGGGTTAAGAACAACTGATGGCTTGATGGAAGGAGGTGGAATTTCTTATGATGAAAACATTGGCTAGTGTCAAAAAATATGTCCAAAATTTCTTCGCAAAAAGTTTATTAGATGTTGAATGTGATAGGATCTCTAAGAGGTCAGTCGTTCTTTAATTTACCAAGGTGATAAAAGACCAGGGTCAAACGGATACCATAGAGATAAATGTCACAAAATGCATGCAAATAGGCTAACCATAATATCATTGAAGGGATGAAAATGGTGGATGCCTTGCAGATGAATATGAAAGAAAGGGAAGAAAGAACATCCATGTGTACGTAATACCTGATTGCAATGTTTGATCTTTGTAGCATTGATTTTGTTGTGTTTTCTCAATGTTCTTTTTTGTATTTTTGAATTGTTTTTTATTTTTAGATTTTTTACAATTTTAAGAGGTTGGAAATAACAAAGTCACTATGTGTGGTAAGATCCAACAACAATGTTTGTGACTTCCTTGATAAGGGAGACTAGATGTGTTTGTTTATCAAGAGTCGTGTTTTCCCCGATCTCAATGATTGTGGTGAGTTCACACTCAACAAAGGACTACGATTTATCTTGAAACATGGATTTTGTATGTGGGAGATTGAGTTCCCTATCAAGAGGTTTATGCACTTTGCGCCATACTTGATGGTTACATTGATGTGCGTTCTTGAATCACACTTGATTTACAACTTTGAGATTGTTCAAGTTGTTGGGGGTTTTTGAGCTCTTGGAATTTTTGACCCGAGCTTGATAATGAACCTGTTTGGGTTTCTTCTAAGCTGACTTGTGAATTTTCTGACCTCGAGAAGGAGAAGAAAGTGAATGTTTATGATTGATGATAGGAATGAGAGAAATGATGGTGTGATTTCCCCGGTCATTGGTAGAAGGATGATGTGATTGATGAAAAGGATACGATACAAGAATTGAAGAAGATGGGCTACTAGGAGGTGAGCCATAGATAGAAGATGAAGGGCTACTAGGATGTGGCCCAAGAATAGAAGAAGAAGGGCTACTAGGATGTGACCTATAGATAGAAGATGAAGGACTACTAGGATGTGGCCCAAGAATAGAAGAAGAAGGGCTACTAGGACGTGACCCATAGATGTAAGATGATGGACTACTAGGATGTGGCCCAAGAATAGAAGATGATGGACTACCCGGGGGTGATCCATACATAGAAGATAAGGGGCTAGTTGGATGTGTCCTAAGAATAGAATATAGTGGACTACTCGAAAATTTCCCACAAATAGTAGAAGGAGGGCTACTAGAAGGTGACCCACACCTAGATGAAGATGAAGGGCTACTTGGCGTTGACCCCATAAGAGATTGTGATTGAGGAATTATGATAGACAAAGAGTTATTGGGTGATGAGAAGATATGCCATGGATCAATGCAAGACCAAGGAGTTTCATCACATAATGAATAATGTGAAGATGGAAGAATAAGAGGAGGGTTAAGTTGCATGACCTAAGGCTCTTCCTCCATTTCTTGATAAAGGGAATTAACCTTTTCCTCACAATATGTAGACGCATCAAAGTCTAAAGAGAATATTTTCTTGTAATCTGTGAAAGGAATATCTTTATATGCCCCTATAAATGCCCTGATTGTTTCTGCATTCTGAAAGAGATCAATCGGTATGAGTTGTTGATCAACCACCAGGGGTTGATTGGAAGAAAGAGATACAATTGGTGTGGAAGACTTAGAAGATGTTTGATGATGATTGATAGAAGAAAATGATGTGGGGGATGAAGAAGATGTGTAGCTAGATGTCTCAGGAGTAGAAGAAGGAGGTGTGGACCTACCTATACAATGGTATGTCGTATGTAAAATTGTAGGATTAATTCTAAAGTCTATAGATTGCGACGCATGGATCAATTCAGATGTTTTCCTCGAAGGACTTTACATCACACGAATCTTCAAAGGAGGAAGACTTATTGGGGGTGACTGATGAAGAAGGTCCTCCAAAGAACGGGAGGACCATGATTCAAGAATCACATCGGATGAATAATAACAAGGGTTCTGTAAAGAAAGAGAGGACCGTGATTCAAGAATTATATTAGATGTTTGATGAGAGGGATTTGGAGTCACGTGTATCTTCAAAGGAAGAAGACATCATCAAGGCAACTGATAAAAGGGGTCCTGCGAAGAAAGGGAGGACCACAACGTAGGAGTCATATTAAATGTATGATGAAGAGGTTCCTGCGACTATAGGGATGACCATGACATAGGAGTCACATTAGATGACTTAGGAGTTGAATTAGATGAAATTGAATAGTAGTTTGGATCTGAATCATCAGAAGAGTCAGAGGAAATATTTGGATTGGAATCCTCAGAAGAAGAAATGTTTGGATTAAATTAGAATAATATTGGGGGGAACTCAAATAATAATTTGGATTAGAAGTGTTCAAATCATACCACCGACTATGAGATGAAGGTGGGGAACAATTTACCCGTATGGGCTCTCTAGCACAAAGAACCAAACGAGGTTTAGTTGTAATGGGATTCTTTTTATTTAAATTGCTAAACCTAGGTTCCGTATTTTTGTAAGTATGGGGAACCACGTGATAGTTAGTCATTTTTGGTGTTGTTTAAGCACAAATTTCTAGATCTAGATAGTGTGATGGAACTCCTTCAAAGGGAAGGAAGTGACATATCGATTTGGGTAGCATAAGGAAAACCAGCTAGACATTGTGTAAGTATCGAGATGTATGCGTGATTTTTTGAATAAGGTCTAAGGAAAATAGAAATCGTGACGACACAATCTCAATGAGATCAAGAGGGATTGTCCTAGAAAATAATTTTTCTGAATGAATAATCACAAGGAAAAATCATGCAAGTGTGAAACACAAAGCCAATCAACAAGGAAATACACCATATGAAAATGCGATGCAAAGATGATCAACACAACGTCAATATTTACGTCAAGATCAAAATGAACAAGGCATAAATATTAACAAAGGGTAGATGTGAATCCCAATCAAAGGATACCATGACAAGTTTAAAAACCAACAAGGCCTAAATGTTAAAGGGTGAGGTTTACAAATGTAAGCTACGTAACCACACCAATTGGACACGTCTATCAAGCTTCACGGAGAAGTGAGATATTAGTGTCAAAGTGGTGTCAAAAAAATGTAAACAAAGTAAGTGACACCCTTCAATATTTGGGACAATGTTTGAAATCAAACTAAGTCAAAGTATACTAAGGATGTGTTAAAACGTGGGCAGCGTAACACCATAATACGGACACTTAGATTATGTTTACAAGAAACGTGACATAAGTATCTTAATTATGTCGAGACAATGCAAATGAGGTAACATGTCAAAGGGAGATAAAATGATGAATCATTCCTACACATTGGCTAGGGTCTCTTCACTTGTTGTCTATTAAATCTTCACTTCAAGAGGTAATAAACTCCACGTGCACACATTGGATCTCTATGAGTAGGAATTAGTATGTTACCAAGTGTCTCATTTTGGATCTTGTTTAGACTCTTACTCTAGTCCATATCTCATCTTATGATTTTTTCCTTTGGTTAATCACTTCTTCATCGCGAGGCTTCTAAGCTACATTCATATCATTCACATCATTGTTCTACTTCATTCAGAACATCCATGTGTATAATATTACTTGTTTTCTATGTTTCCAGACATGTTTGTCACCTTTCACAAAAACAATCTTCTCCTTCCTTTCTATCATGTGCTTTTAGGCCAACTTACGTTGGGGGTATCCTTGCTTCTTCCCAGAATTTCATTGGTTTATGTTCATCATCATGTTGAAGCTATCCATAATGGCCTTGGGTCCTACTTCTACCTATGAAGAGTTTACCTTTGAATACTCCCACCTAATCATTGGGGCATTTTTGCATCTTCACCTTTCTGGTACGCACGTGACCTTATGCCCTTATACATCCCATCTATCATTGGGGGAATCTCTCCCTCCTACCAATTTTTTTTTTATCCCTTCAAAATTTTCTTCCATCTATTATCTTTGAAGTGGCATCACTTACGCCACCCTAAAGAGGGGAAAATGTAGACACCTTTAATTATGCCCGAGTAATTTAAATACTTAAATTGCACTAATTATCTCCCTTCTTGCAAATTTACGACATATCATCAAAAGCGCTCATCTTCCCTCTTATTGTCATTAATTAATTACAATACGCTAATTAATTAAGTAGCCTATCTGACTAATACCCTGATTAATGACCTTCCGTTAATTAATCACCCCTTCTATCTAGACTAATTAATTATTATTAATTAATTAGCTTTCCCTTCCGTTTAACTAATAAATCAATATTTAATTGATTTAATCTCTTTCTAATAGCCTAACTCGTACTACTATTCCTCTAATTAGCTTCTATAAGCTTACATCTACCTATTAGTTAATCACCTTTGATTAATTAAAACACCCCCCAACTCCCATGACTTGCTAAGCATAAATTAAACCCTTCTAAAGTATGGTTACCTTTTATAAAGCAACCTTATCCATTCCTAATCATGTTTTACCTTTATCCCACATGCAAAGGGATGAAGTGTTTCCTTTATCCATTGGGCTATATAAGGAGCCCTCCTACCTTTATACCTACACCTAAACTTCTTGAGAAGACAAATGCAAAGCATATAGCAAAATAGACTAAAAGCTTTCCTTTTTTTATTGAGAGTTCATCATCTTGAAGAGTTAAGCCTCTTTCATAAGTGCTTAGGTCATATGGGAGGTGTCAAAAGGGTCTTGTAGCCCAAATTTAACAAGCCTTAATTCCTAGGTTCTTGGAACACTAAAGACAACCATTTATGATAGCCATGGAGCTAACATAGGTCCATTCATTTATTTTTTGTTAGAGAATAGAGGATTTAGATGCTTAACATTGTTACTTTCAAAGTTTTGTATATTGATGAATGTTAGCATCTAACCTCGTTCAATTCTTATCATGATAGTGCTTAGTAGTTTGTTTAATTTTTGCTAATTAAGGCTATTAGGTGTTAGTCTTTGTTTACATTAGCATTAGTTTAAAAACAATTCATGCACACATTTGGCATGCCTAGTGGGACACTTAGTCCCATGGAATTTTAGTTTAAGTTTCATTGTTTTGGCTAACTTTTGATATGCACATGTAGTAATTAATGTCCATTTTCTTGGAATTTTTGCTAGTTTGATATGTGTAACTTCTTGTTCATAGCCATCATTTTAATGGGTTGTTGCCATTTTTAAACTAAATTGTCAAAAATTGAGATATTGTGAGTTTTCTTGTGTTTTTTTCCATATTTTGGTTGCAGGTGTGGCACAGGCACATTTTTAGTGGCGCACACGCCTCTTTGGTGGCATAGGCACACTATCAAAACCTGCTTCTCTGTCTATCGACCTTGGTGCATGCGCGCTAACCTCGACACACATACCCTAACCAGTGCGTAGATGCACTAACCTAGGTGCAGACGTTGTTTCGTACTGTATCTTCACTTCATTTTGGAAACCTGTCTGATCGGTGTGTACACCCTAACTAGAGTGTGCACGTTGTTTTAGTGGTGTAGACACATTTCTGGTGGCGCAGACATTCTGTTGGAATCTGAGACTATGTTACAAAATGTTGGCGCACATGTTTTCTGAGTGACACACACGCTTTTCTGGTGATGCACATGTTTTCTTGGTGGCGCAAGCGTTTTGTCTGATTTTCCATCTATTTTTCTCGAAGGTGGTGCATACATTGTTTTTGTGGCACACACACCTCTTTGGTGGTGCAGGTGCGTGGTAAGACAAAAAAACGCAGAGTAGTGCATACATTATTTTCGTGGCGCGCACGTCTCTCGGGTGGCGCAGGTGCACTGTAAATCGAAAAAACACAGAGTGGCGTATACGCCCTAACCCGCGTGCAGATGCCAAAATAGGGGCGTAGGTGTCCTTTTGTATTTTTGAAATTAATGTGTTGAGGTTCTAACATTCTTGTAAGTTTTATCTAATCATATACTTATCTTTGCATGTTGTTTTTACATGTTTTTACTTGATTAGATAGATTTTGCATTGTTTACTTATAGGAATAAGATCGTGTATGCTCTTCCCTCATGTCCCTTAGGGTGATCTTAGGAATCAGAAATGATTCTTAAGTCCTTTTTGATGCTTTAAACTTGTTGGGAATATTTGAGTTGGAATTGGTTAACTTGGCGTAGTTGAATTAAGGTGTTTTTCCATATTATATCTTTTTAGATTTTTGAAGACATCATATATGCTCTTCTCTTACGTCCTTGGGCAATCTGGAGAATTAGAAATGATGTCTTCTCTATTGATGGAAAACTACTAAAAATCATCATACAGGACCAAAACGCCATCGCTTGTCAAAGAACAGAGGAATCAAAACAAATTCAAAACTACTAATACAGTTGTTATACAGGTTATCAAACGGTGTTCAAGAAAACCACACCTAATTAAAAAAGATAAAACGAACTACATATTAAAAACACTTTATTACAGGTTTCAAAAAAGGATACATCCCTCTCTGCTCAACTGGAGCATAACCCCTTTGGCATAACACCTTAAGCTACAATAATGGGGGTGGTTCCAGGAACCCCAAAGTATTCCATGCAATAGGGAACCTTGTGGAAAAAACGGGAAGTTCTCCGTACTACCTATCTGACTAGTGATTCCTTTGTGAGATAGAGTTAAAAGTTGTCCCTACGCGACCCTTTTAAGTACATGATGGATTCATTTACTACCCACTGTGCTTAAAGGGGGAAAAGTCAAGATACTCCCAAGATAGTCGGTACTATTTGGTTAAATCGTCCTGCTTGTGGATAATATTTGTAACACCTAGGATGAGAGAACCACCTAGGAAAATATACTTTGTCCAGGAGCCCACTTCGACCATTCTAAAACAATGTTGAGTTGTGAACCGTCTTTTTATTGCAAAACGTGTGACGCGTTACTTTCGCTTAGATTTTACTTTCCTTACGGCGAGGCAAAACTTTGTCGAAGTGAAGCCAATATTTTTCATCCCATTTTTTATTTAATTCCTTCACATTATTTTTACACTTTGTTGATCAGAAGGAGGGTGACTACCTTTTTGTTACCAATTGATTGTTTTTTCCACTTTTTTGTTCGTTTACGCTCATCCATGTTTGCGGCTGGGTAAGTTAAACATCTAAAGTGCACGAAGACGTATTCATATCATTGGTGACCATTGTGATCTTGATACCCATGTCAATATCATCATTGTAATTAGGTGTGGTTCATCATCTTGAACTTCCTTAGAAGGGTTAGCTTGTTTGTATCGTATCACTACAATTTTGATATTTACGTCTTGTTTCTTGTAAACTCAACATAAATATCTATATTGTAAGGTTATGTTGCACACATTTTTAACTATTCCTAGCTATACTTTGAGCTCTTTAGTTTGATTCTATTATTACCTCGATTTTGAAGAGTGTTAGGTGTTACCATTTATGTGTGTTATATCAATAGCACCTTGATATCAATACCTTACTTTCTCGCAAAGTTTGGTTAACATATCTTGGTGATATTGTTATGTCACTCACAAATTGTAATTGGCACTTTTTGAGATATAGGTCTTAATCAAGTTTGAGCTTTTTCTTAGTATATCTTGTTAGGAGGTCACTTTGGATTTTTGTATTTACTTACATTTTGTTCATTCTCGTGAACTTAGCATATGTAAGAACATCTTATTAAGTATCTTGCGATGTGAAACTACTTTTTGAAACGTAATATAATCGGTACTTCATTTGATAGGTTTAGATACCAAACATTTGTGTCACTGGTGATTTATCACTCTATCTCATTGGTATTCTCGCATTATTTTTTTATTCATATTCTTGACAATACATCTTGCATTTCACTTAGGTGTGGTTGCAAAGTTTTGAATACATTTACAACTTACCTTAGTGAAACTATCAAAAAATCATGGCTCCTAAAACACGATTAGGACTCAAGAAACAGACATACGAGGAACAACAAGCGCAAGCTTGGGAAGCCTCTAACAGACAAGGGTCAAACCCCTTCATTGGACATGATCTAGGACCTTTGTTTTCTGTGGAAAAAGAGATAGAAGATATGGTTGATCATAGTGGAAATGAATTAGAATCCCCACATGCAGAATTTGATTTTGACCCTACTTTATTAAACAAGTTTCATTTTAGAAATAAGGATGGAGTGCTAGCACGGGTCGTAGAATTAGGGGCCAAAACGCCCACTGAAAATGAAACAATCCCCCCTGCAAATAACGCTACTAAGGAAGAACAACCCCTTATCAATATGGAGGATATTTTGATGCATGGACATGATTCTACCTCTAATGTAGGGAATAATAAAGTGGTGGGGCATAGAATACCCTTTATCAAAGTGTCACATAGAAACAAGACAGGACATGAGACTAGTGAAGAACCTCCACAATACGAGCAAGAGGAAGAACCTTTAGAATAAGAAACCACAATTAAACAAAAAATTAGTAACCTAAGCCAAAAATTAGCTTTTCTAACCTCCCATGTATAGAAGGAAGAAAACAAAAACGTTCAAAATTCGAGGCCTAAGGTTAAGATCAATGAACTCCATAGAGAAAACCAAGGAGAAGACGATACAGGGTATCATCGCGTATATATCCCCGCTTCTCTCACTAGAGAACAATTTCTCACACAAGAGGTACAGTGTATCAAAGTGAAACTCACGAGCCTACAAGAGAACAATATAGGGAGCATTAACAAGTATCAATATGAAGAATTATTCCCCTATGCTTTTGACAAGACTATGACCCTTCAACCATTTCCTAAGAAATTCGATATGCCAAAATTTGACAAATATAAAGGGAAGGGGAATCCATGGGATCATGTCAAATATTTCTATATGGCATGTCAAGAGGTGTCTTATAGTGATAATTATCTCATCAAAATTTTCCCCAAGAGTCTCAGATGTTAAGCCTTGGATTGGTTTACACGTTTACCTCAGGGATCAATTTTCCCTTGGCCAAAATTGGCGGAAAGGTTTGTGCATCACTTCTCGTACAACATAGAGAGTTATGTCACCATGGCATATTTATGTGGTGCCAAACAACGCCCTAATGAGACTTTCTCTAGCTTCCTCCAACAGTGGATAGGGATAGCTAGCCACTTCCCTTGCACTTTCCTAGAAAAATAGCTGGTTAGTATTTTCGTTCCCAACCTAAACGCGGATATAGATTTCTACCTCCAAATGCACTGTGTTCACACTTTTGAGGAGGTCATCGAAAAAGGGGTTCAGATATAGAAATCTCTCATTGCCAAAGGAATCCTCAAAACCCAATCTCGAGATAATCAAAATGCTAAACCCACGGAAAAGCCGAAGGTCTTTAATAAAAACAAAAATGTGGTGGGAGATGGGATCACTGATTCTAAACGTGTACAAACGGTCCAAACCGGTCAACCTTTTAAACTGACTAAAGGACCAATTAAACCACCACAAAAGTGAAGAACGTTCACCTCTCTTAATGAACCTTTATCAATTATATTAAAAAAATTGGATGCAGTCCACATAATGACATATCCTACAACGTAACCATTTGACGACAATGCTCCAAAACATTCATGGTACAAGGAGAACAAATATTGCGAAATGCATCGTGTCAAGAGGCATAAGACAGATAAATGTATGTGACTCTGTCATTATAGTCAAGACCTCATTGACAATGGGCAGATAGAGATGGACAACCTAGGCAAAACACAGACACCTAATGAGAAAATGGGGATATATAAGGATCCATTCCCCAATCATGATAAGTCAGAGAAGTCAAAGCCGGATTGGGGAGAGTCATCCCAAGGTTATAAAGCAACAAATTACTTGTACAACAAAAAAGACAACAATTATTATGATTCACTTATTGGATGTATTCGCTCTCCTACTGACCATGTCAACACCATTCAAATCAAGGGAAAGGACTGCGCCATGATAACAAGGTGTGCCCACCTCATGATTCTGAAACCTTCTATGTCAACCCCAAAAACGGGTAAATATAACCTTTTAGAGCAACTTGAGAAGATGTTTCCTAAGATTTCAATATTAGATATTCTTAAGATATCCAATGTGCATAAAAACATTCTATACCAAATTCTTCAGGGCTCAGGAGTGTCATTAGAGGTCGATCCTACACACCTGTAAGTCGCAATCACAAACATCGTACCAAATGAAAATATTTCCTTTAACCATAGGGAGATACCTACTAAGAATCCAATACATAATATTCCTTTATATATTGAGGTAGTTATTAACCACAGGAAGATCAAATGGGTGCTTGTGGATAACGGATCTGGGTTGAACATTTGTACACTCAAGTTGGTTAAACAGTTAGGACATATTGAGGCTGATCTTGAGTCCAATATCATCACTATCACCGCATACGACAACGTGGAAAGGGATTCAGCAGGCATAATCATGTTGCCCGTGGAGGTGGGTCTGACTTGCAATTAGACAAAGTTTCATGTCCTAGACTTGGAACTTCCATATAATATTCTTCTAGGCTGACCATGGATCCATGCCATGCAAGTCGTGCCATCGACGTTCCATCAGTGTATTAAATTGAAGCATGAGGGACACACCATTACAATATAAGGAGACTCAGATCCCTTCGCTCATTGTAGAGCTCTCAATAGCTTTGTACGAAGGGGCACATATGCATGTCCCTCCACCGATACAGCGGTCCCTCTCCAATCTGAAGCAATGGAATCCTGGATAGATTCAGATTCTCTCAGTTCTTGTGCCCATGGTGCGTCTACTTCAACATCTCCTTTTGATTCCTGGGAGATGAAAATCCTTGAATATGGCTGTGGAGAATATAATGTGCAGCAAGCCCTCTTGGTTTTAGACCTCTCATTGTCACACAAGACTAGAGGTTGACCAACTATTGCTTCAGAAGACCTCGAAATGAACACACTATTAGGTCATTCTTACCTAGAGGCTTGTTAGCTGAGGAAAATTTGTTTTATCCACCTACAACTTGGGTCCTAGAGGATACTCAACCATCCTGTTATCAAACCCCTCAATATAAGAAATCTAGTAAAATGATGTACTCCATGGGCTACAAGGGCCTAGGATGTGGAAGAAACGAACAAGGAAAGACAGAACCAGTGCCTCTTCCACATTTCAAAATAGAAAGATATGGCATTGGGATTCACCCTTATGGAGCACACCCCAATGATTAAGACATTACTTGTTTTGAACATGAGGATAGCTCTGACTATCTAGACAGTGATACAGATTCCCATTATAGCCAATATGAGGATCTTGCCTCCACAAACCTATTCATGAACAACACTGTCCTAACCATAACCCCCACAGAACCAACCCTTGACCTTGTTTACCCTTCCCTTGTTGAATGGGACCAACAACGTCACATGTCGCTAGATTTATTCGAGAATGATGAAGCTATCGCAGAATGCATGTGCATCAGGGATACAATTCCCATTGGAGACCATAAGAAGGGTTTCTTTATTGACTTGGATACCTATGCCTACTTTGGTGAGGAGGTTGAGCTTCGTGGTCAGAAAAACTTAAAGAAAAGTGAGGGAAAAAGTTCCAACGTAAAGCCTCAGCAAAAATCAAAGTCCAAGTCACATAGTGAAAACCTCTTTGAGGCACTGGCTGAAAAACAAATAAAAAAATCAAAGGACAAACAAAGTGACCACGCCAAGGATGAAAATCTCGTGGAGACATCCTTGGACGAAGATCTCAACCTTCCTCCTGATCCTACGTGTATGGAGGACTTGTCAAAATTACTAGTCGAGGAAACCATTGATGTGAATATTGGTACAGAAGAAGACCCCAAGATAGTAAAATTGGGAGCATCACTCTCGGCTAGAGAACAAAAGACATTCACTATGTTGTTGCGAGAGTTTATAGATGTGTTCACATGGTCTTACAAAGACATGTCAGGCTTAGATCCAACTTTGGTCATGCACAACCTAGTTGTGCATGCAGACGCTAAGCCTATCAAACAAAAACTCAGAAAGATGCACCCAAGAGTGGCCTTACTGGTTAAAGAAGAGTTGGAAAGATTGCTTGCGGCAGGATTCATCCGGCCTATTGATTATTCTGAATGGATATCGAACATTGTTCCTGTCCAGAAAAATCCTGTCAGTATCTAAATCTGCACAGATTTTAGAGACATTAATAAGGCTTTCCCTAAAGATGATTTTCCGCTGCCAAATATTGACATGATTGTCGACTCAACAGTAGGGTACGAGATGCTATCTCTCATGGATGGCTTTTCAGGATACAACCAAATCAAGATAGCTGAAGAAGATCAACACAAAATGGCTTTCACAACTCCTTGGGGTACCTTCTATTATCAGGTGATGCCATTTGGTCTCAAAAATGTAGGAGCTACTTATCAGCGGGTAATGACAGTAATTTTTCATGATATGATTCATGATATCATGGAGGACTATGTGGATGACATCCTTGGAAAGTATAAAACAAGAGAGGATCACCTTATCATTTTACAACGTATCTTTGAGTGCCTACGAGAGTACAAGGTCAGGTTGAATCCAAAGAAGTATGTATTTGGCATGCTATCAGGAAAACTGTTGGGCTTCATTGTATCAAGATGAGGTATTGAGGTAGACCATGCTAAAGTGTCTACTATTACTGAAAAGCCTCCACCTAAGAATATCAAGCAACTGCACAGCTTACAAGGGAAAATCTAGGCTATTTGCCACTTCATCTCTCAGCTTGCAGATAAGTGCCACTCATTCACCCACTTGCTTAAAAAGGATGTCACCTTCATCTGGGGACCTGAGCAATAGCAAGCCTTTGCTTTGCTTAAACAATACTTGGCTAATCCACCTATCCTCATGCCTCCAACTCCTGGAGAACCACTCTTGCTCTATATTTCTGCTACACAATTTTCTATTGGTGCACTGCTCACCCAATACGACCTTGGTCATAAGGAAAAAGTGGTGTATTATCTCAGTCGCACTCTCATCGCCTATGAGCTCAATTATCCTCAAATTGAAAAAGCTTGCTTGGCTATTGTTTTTACTTTTCAAAAACTTCGCCATTATCTATTGAATACCAAAACCAAGCTAATATCCAAAGTTGACCCACTCAAGTACTTACTGTCTAAACCCACCCTCACAGGTAGAATGGCTAATTGGATCATTCTACTCAGTGAGTTTGACATAGAATTTGTACATCAGAAGTCAGTTAAAGGACAAGTACTTGCTGACCAGCTAGCAGAAGCACCTTTGTAAGGCATTGAACCTTTGAATCTAGATCTGTCCAGATGCCTCCTTGCTTTACATTGAAGAATCTGTCATACAACAGATACATTTTGATGGGTCCTTTACATTTCATGGTTTAGGTGCAGGGGTAGTCCTTATTACTCCTTCTGGTGATCCTATACCATAGGATTTTTCACCTGGGCTTCCCTTGCACAAATAATATTGCAGAGTATGAAGCACTTATTGCAGGGATGAAGCTAGCTATCAAATGGAACATCCATCATGTCAAGGTTGTGGGTGATTCTCAGTTAATTATCAAACATGTTAATGATGAATATAAGGTTAAGGATGACAAGCTCATACCTTACAAAAATTTGGTCAAAACTCTAAAGGAATACTTCGTGCGCATTACATTTGAACAAATCCCAAGAGCACAAAACAGATCGGTGGATGCTATGCTGACAGTGGGTTCTATGCTTTGTATTCCACCAAGGAGTAATGACATGTCGTTCTTTGTTGAAAACTTGTGCCAACCTACGTATGACATGCCAGAGTCTTGTCTAGCTTGTGATGTTGTTGGTCCCAATTCCCCGTGGTATGAACCCATCTTAACTTATCTCAAGGACAACACATGTTCCCTCCCGATATCTCCCATTCTGAAAAGCAAATCGTGATTCACCAAATAGCCCGTTACACCCTTTTAGGAGGTACACTTTATCATCATGGCTACAATGGGAATCTATTACGTTGTCTTGATGTGACGGAGTCAATCCAAGCAATCAAGGAAGTACATGAAGGGGTGTGTGGAGCACATACAAATGGAATGGTCTTAGCTAAGAAATTTTTAAGAGTAGGCTACTATTGGCCTACCATGGAAACTGATTGTTGCAATTATGTCAGGAAATGTGTACTTTTTCAGAAGTATGGAAACTTCATCCATGCTCCATCACAACCATTGCAACCTATCACTACCCCATGGCCATTCTCTAAGTGGGGACTTGACTTGATAGGGAAACTTACTCCTACCTCATCTGATGGTCATACACACATCATCACGGCTACGGAATACTTTACAAAATGGGTGGAGGCTATGTCCCTTTAACCTATGTAACAGGAACTCAGATTTCTAAATTTATCATGAATCATATCATTTGTCGATATGGCATTCCCGCAGCCATCATTATGGATAATGGAAAGTCATTTAAGAATAAAACTACAAAATGTCTTTGTCAATGGTTCCAAATCAGGTTAAAATGGTCCACACCATATTACCCTCAAGGTAATGGACAAGTTGAAGCCACAAACAAGACTTTGGTGAGAATAATGGAGAAGATGGTCAACAAAACAGGTCATAATTGGCACTTGCAAATCCACCTAGCCCTTTGGGCTTACAGAATCTCCATTCACACTCCTAAAAGTGTGACACCATATTCTCTAGTGTTTGGGATAGAATCTATCATCCCCTTAGAGATTGAACTTCCTTCCCTGAGAATTTCTCTTAGGGACTATTTGGATAAAGATGAGGATTATCGGGTAGCAAGACTGGCTGAATTGGAGCTCCTAGATGAGAGGCACATTCGTGCTCTTAATCACCTAAAAGTGTATCAAAATAGAGTCTCCAGAAACTACAACAAGAGAATCATCCCTCGTCAGTTTGAGGTTGGTGATTTAGTCATGAAGGAGAACCAGTCAACACAAGAGCAGAACGAGAAAAGAAAGGGAAGTTCGAACCACATTGGTTGGGACCCTATGTTATAGTCACCAAGTATGGCACATAGGGCATACAAACTTGCTCACCCCAATGGTGATGAGCTCCGTGAACCCATGAACGACATGCATCTTAAGCGGTTCTATGCTTAAACATGGCGCATAAAAGTCAAAAAAGCAAAAAACTCAAAAACATGGTAAAATGATCAAAAATACAAAAAAAAATCAAAAAGAGAAAAAGAAAAAGAGAAAACAAGTCATCCACAAGTGAAAACCACAATTGTGGCACTTTGGATAAGTCCTTGGGTGAAAACTAGTTTCTGGCACCTTGGGAGGATTCATTGTTCACAAGCATCTGGCATCTAGAGGGTAGTTTTCCTTGGCCTAACCCTAGTTCTACCTTCGAGATTCCCCGTGAACCCCATCCTATTAGGCCTTGACCCAGATTTGTATTCTTTTATTCATCTGTAAGGGGCATGGTCTTTTGCTATTCCTCATCTTACGCTTGGGGCAATTCAACAACTTCACCTTCTTGTTCATAAGCGTGTGGCTTCTGCCCTTGTATATTCCCCTTCTAACGCTGGGGGCATCCACGCTTTCTTGGTTACCTGTGCATAACTCTAGAAAACCATTAGAAAATTGTTTCTCAAAAACTGCAAAAACAATAGAAAAAAATAATGTTTCTCAAAAACCTACAAAAATAGAAAATTATTTCAAAAACATAAAAAACAATAGAAAATTGTTTCACAAAAATACCTAAACAATAGAAAATTGTTTCAAAACAACAAATGAAAAAATAATAGAAAATTGTTAGGAAAAAAAAATCACATAACACCAAAAACAATAGAAAATTGTTTCATACCAAAAACAATAAATCTTACAAAAACATTTACTTACATTTACTTGCATTGTCTTGTTTCTTGCTTTGCTTGTTGCTTGTATAGTTGTTTTATGTTTTTACTTTTGGGTTGTTTGTTGCTTGGGAATACTTTGTTAGGATTCATCTTTTCTTGCTTAGATTAGATTTATTCTTGCTTGTGCATATTGAGGTGTGTTTTTGCATGCTAGTGAATCATGGTGTATTATGTTAATTCATTGTGTTCTTTCTTAGCATTTGATTGTGTTTATTGCATGTGCATTGTTTTGTTATCACAACATCACATTACCATCATTATCATCACATCTAACATCATCTATACATCATATATCAAGAAAAAGCTAAGTATACATCATACATGAATGCTAAGCTAATCATCACATATCATATCATCAAATGGGGGCAAGAGGGATTGTAAATATCAAAATCTATCCCCCCCACACCCTTATCATCATATCATCTTGTCCACCAAGTATGGAACATCTCATAAACAAAACACATTTGATATATTCTACAAGATCACATCATCTAGAAATAAAAACACATGTGATACATCAACAAGATCATGATACCTATCCATGTCAAATAAAATCAAACTACATCATAAACACATCTATCTATCCATGAGAAATAATAAACAAGTGTCCATCTTGTATATACATATGTCATTTTACAAATGTCCAAATCATACATGTATGGTATATCTATGTCAAAAATGAATATACATCATGATAGTGCATCATAATATCCTTCATTTGAAGGCGTACAAAAGAGTGATACATCTATAACAGAATAAAAGCCTTCATCAGAGGCATGTATAAAAACTGCTCTATATCAAAAATGCCTTCAGCTGAGGCATACAAAGACGATACATATAAATGTTAATATATATATACAAGTATAAACTATGTCAGGGTGGTAATCAAAATAATACATCATCAAATACAATGTGCCATCAAAAAGGGGCATGCATAAGAAATAATCAAGCCTTCATCGCGAGGCATCATCAAAATAATGGTATACAAAGCTATACATCAAAATCCATCCTTCATAAGAGGCATGTATACAAGTAATCTATACAAAAAAAGAATGTAGAGCTCAACCACAGCTCTCGCCCTCACCAGGATCCCAGGTCTATCACCTGCTCGATGGAACAACAATGGTGGATGAGAAGGACCTGCACTAGGTTGGCCACCAAACTAAATAGATGACCCCTATCTAACTGGCTGACTCTGGCATAGGCTACCTAACTGATCTCATTGAGTGGACCAATCTCTGTGACCTGGAACTTTTCATGCTCATCTCTGACTATCGAGTCAGTACCACTCACTGCTTTGGGGGAACTACCTTGAAGTAGGCAGTCCTATAAAATAAAGCCTCGCCACCAAGCCTCGTAGCATCACGTATCAAGTCAGCATCTCTAAGAGGAAAGGGCTGCCAGAAGGTCAACATCACGCTCACCTGTCACTCTACATAAATCGGCCTCAACTTGTCTTGAGGAGGTAGCCTCTTGATATCTCTCTACAGTAACAGTCTGCACCATGGCTCGTGCCTGATCCCTTTGTGCAAGAAGGCCCTGTGACCGTGTATATGCGTGATCCCTATGAGAAATGACCATCTTCACCTGAGTCTGGGACTAGTTTAGGAGGTTCAATATTTGACCCCCCTATGCAGCCATCTCTCGCATTTGACTCTATCACGCTGCTCTATCACCTCCTAGGCTAGCTTAGGCCTGAGCTTGATCTCAATATGAAAGTAATGTGACAATATGGGTTCGCGCCTCATCACACTCTGCTTCCATGGTCACACACCAGCCTTGGGCCTCATCCCTCTCTACTCTAGTTTTATCTCTCTCAGCTAAATCTTAATGTAGCTGTTATTGTACTATGGCTATCTATGCCACTGGCTGTGTGGCTATCTGTGCCACCAAGACTAGTCCCTGGGGTGCTCTAGATGATTGGATCTGCTCTAGGACCCTCACTCTAAGAGGATGAACTGGTGCCTGTACTAGGCCATGTGGCCTCAGTCCCTATGCCTGTGAGGCACCCTTCCCATCATGTGAAGTTCAATTAAAAGATTCCTCTAGATCTGGCCCCACTGCTCTCTCTCTCTACACTCTGAACCATGCCATATGTCTATAGGTGGACGAGCACCTATTTCCTAGGCCTCCTCTGGGATAATGAGACGCCAGGGTAACACAGTGGCATACCAAGCTACATAATCTACTGTAGTCCCTAGGTCCCACACCTATCATGTTGCGTCCCATGCCTATGGGAGCACCTGTGTAAAACTTTCCCTAGCTCAGGCCACCAGTATGAAAGGCCCCATGGTATGCCTCTCTAAATCTCTGCGTGCATACCAACTATCCGGCTGTGGGACCCCCTGTACTCTGCCAAGTTTTTGCTAGCACCTGTCAACTCGATACAACTCTATAATGTAACTGTGACTGCCGATGATATAGTGCTCTATTGAGCACACAATGAGCTCTATGGCATCCTTTGGCCACTGGAAATGTCTATAAGGTCACCAAATAATATCTATCTATGGTAGCTTGTCGAACTCTCACCTATATTTGAATAATTTACCGAGGCAGCCATGTACATCACCACTTGTTGATACCCATGCCATGTAAGATGGCTTCTCTGGGTCTCAGACGCACAAAGTTCCCATAGGACGTCCAATCTCAATGTGGTCCCATGACCATATCTGTAGTAAAGAAGTTGGACCCACAGTCTTCTGACCATGGTATGTTATCAAATGCAAATCCTAGTATAAGTGGGCCAGTATACACTGTCCCCAACAGTATCTCTCACCATTGAAGATTTCGTGTACCAAAGGTAATAGTCCTCTTAGGAACGACGTCCCTATCTTATCAGTGAGTAAAAAATCCACTGATAAGAGACATAAGGTAGAGAGGCCCCCGATGCAGTGTCGGGTTGGAAATGCACTCGTGCAAGGCTATGGTCATACCGTCGTGCGATATATCATCTACATCAAAAAGAGCACTGCAAGCTGCTCTAATCAGCCCTACATCGAAGCTGTACTCAATCAAGGTGCTTATGATCAGCACACGAAGGATCTGCCATACGTCCTCAATGGTCACAGTCATCTCCTCTGTATGCAATCTAAAATAGTGACTCTCATTATGTCATTGCTCATCTAGCGCAGTCAGTAGGCCATGGTCCAATGTAATAGAGGGCATCCGAGACATAGGGCCTAGCCCCACCACCTCGAGAAGTATGGTCATGACACGCCAATCTCACCGGGGCGTACTCCCCTCTAGCTCTGCTATCTGGGATTAGCGCTCTCGCATCTGTAAAACTAACAACCGTCTCTACAAAATATCAAATCACTCGTTAGTTACTAACATTTCTTCTGAAAATCTATCATTTTAGAATTAACCTAAAAATGCTAAAAATTCTTCTAAGTGTCATCTTATTGGCATTTTTCTATCTATCCTCCACTAGCCTGGGACACCTGTGTGCCCTTTTGGGTGTGTGTGCCCCCTTTTGGGCGTATGTGCCTCCTTGTTGGCATGTGCACATGCGCGTGTTTGTCTTCTAGCACTTGCACCCTCATTCAGGTACTTGTGTGCCCTTTTTGGTGTGTGCACCACACATTTGGTGCTTACTCCATCATTTCTATACCCACGCTTGCACGCATGAACCCCCAAGTGTGTATTCCCTCCCTTTCATGTGTGTGCCCCGCTTATCGCATGTGCACTCCTTTTCAAGTATGTGCATGTGCATGCATATGTATTGTGTGTGCGCGTGCGCGTGGGTGTGTGCAACTCACGCCTGCATGTGCACGCATGTGTATTTTGGTGTGAGTGCCCCCAAAGGGATGCCTGCACCCCCGACCCAACACATTTTCCTGTGCACAAGCACACTGACATGACTTCCTAGTGCTAAACACTAAATTTAGGGCATTAATGACCAAAATTAACAAGCAAGGGTTCAATACTCACGAAGGGGCCGCTGTCTGCGTGCCGCTGGTACCCTCAAACTGCATCTACACACCTCACTCGGTCTCGTGTGATCACCATTGTCCTCATCACTATAAGATCCTCACGATAAAAAATTATATAGGGCTCAGTTAAAATGAATTGGTCACAATGATTTTACCCCCCAGGTGGGGTATATTAACCCGTTTTTCACCGCCGGGAGGGCCTAGAGGCCCGTTTCGATCGCCGTTTTCTCCTCTATTCACCGTGGAATAATTATTTTTATTAAATAATTATTTTTCACCGTATTGGGGCATTTTTTTAATCTGATACCCCTTTCTTCTCCCTCGAACAATTTTATTTCTCCTAGGTGATTTTTCTTCTTATCCACACTCGTAAATAATTATTTTTTATTAATTTTTCCACTAAACAAGGACATTTTTGTCGCTTGTTTCTTCTTTCTTCCACATAGGGCACTTTTTGTTACGCATAGGCCCTTCATTCTATTTCTTCTATTTTCTTCTAATGTTCACCGCATTTTAGAAAACAGAAAATAAAAACAATATATATATCACGTCAAAAAATCTAAGAACAGGGCAAAAATTTTCATAAAAGCCTAAAAAGTAAAAAACCTACAAAAATGGTAACTTTCTTATTACGACTAAAACTAGTGTCTTGCATATGGTATCCTTTCCATATCCTACTAGTTTGTTTCACATTTTTCCTGATTAATACGACTCGCAGATCGCTGGATTCACAACCATAGACAAAACTAGTTACTTGCTTCATCTATACTCTGGGGCACGTTGTTTCCTAGTGTTGTTTCATTGCGCACAATGCTTTTCTTGGACCCTGTGTCCATTATCATTTCCCCTTGTATGTATCCTTGCTTAAGGCATCATTTTAAACCCTTGTCATCAATCACGAACTTGTGGATCTCTTCAGCACTGATAACAAAACATTTGTACAATTGTATTGACCGTTGTTGGGTTAGATATGTGTGTTTGCACTTGTTTTCCCTGTTAGATGATTTTGTTTCCTTCTCGTATTGCATTGCATTGTTGTATGTTGCATAGAGTTGGTATTTTCAGTAATGGACAATTTTTCGTAGTATGGCTTTTCATGTCATTCTACCTTTGTCGTATGCTTATATTTTGCATAAGGACCGATGACGTAGCTCTTATGGTAATATGATGACATCAAAATTGTTCCAATACACAGTGGCTAAAGACTACGCTCTTCTCTCCCCTCCTCCATATTTATTTCACATCAATTTCTTTCTCACCTCTAATCTTTCATCTCACCAGGGCATCTTGCCCCTTCCCATTCTTCTATCTCTCACCTTTTTCGATCGTTGATCGTCTTCTTTCATCACCCTATCGACACTCGAGGGGGCATCTCTCCCTCCTACTAATTTTTCTTCCGTCTACTATCTTTGAAGCGGCGTCACTTACGCCACCCAAAGAGGGGCAAATGTAGACACCTTTAATTATGCCCGAGCAATTTAAATACTTAAATTGCGTTAATGATCTCCCTTCTTGCAAATTGACAACATATCCTCAAAAGCGCTCATCTTCCCTCTTATTTTTGTTAATTAATTACAATACGCTAATTAATTAAGTATCCTATCTAACTAATACCCTGATTAACAACCTTCCGTTAATTAATCACCCCTTCTATCTAGACTAATTATTTATTATTAATTAATTAGCTTTCCCTTCCATTTAACTAATAAATCAATATTTAATTGATTTAATCCCTTTCTAATAGCCTAAATCGTACTAATATTCCTCTAATTAGCTTCTATAAGCTTACATCTACCTATTAGTTAATCACCTTTGATTAATTAAAACACCCCCCAACTCCCATGACTT
The DNA here is from genome assembly GCA_019776745.2 of Taxus chinensis. Taxonomy (NCBI): domain Eukaryota; kingdom Viridiplantae; phylum Streptophyta; class Pinopsida; order Cupressales; family Taxaceae; genus Taxus; species Taxus chinensis. The sequence goes on along the minus strand of CM034151.1, from coordinate 2,198,173 downwards.
GTTAAGCATAAATTAAACCCTTCTAAAGTAAGGTTACCTTTTATAAAGCAACCTTATCCATTCCTAATCATGTTTTACCTTTATCCCACATGCAAAGGGATGAAGTGTTTCCTTTATCCATTGGGCTATATAAGGAGCCCTCCTTCTACCTTTATACCTACACCTAAACTTCTTGAGAAGACAAATGCAAAGCATATAGCAAAATAGACTAAAATATTTCCTTTGTTTTCTTGAGAGTTCATCATCTTAAAGAGTTAAGCCTCTTTCCTAAGTTCTTAGGTCATATGAGACATGTCAAAAGGGTCTTGTATCCCAACTTTGACAAGCCCTCATTTCTAGGTTCTTGGAACACCAAAGACAACCATTTTTGATAGTCATGGAGCCTACATAGGTCCATTCATTTATTTTTTGTTAGAGAATAGAGGATTTAGATGCTTCACATTGTTAGTTTCAAAGTTTTGTATATTGATGAATGTTAGCATCTAACCTTGTTCAATTATTATCATGATGATGCTTAGTAGTTTGTTTAATTTTTTCTAATTAAGGCTATTAGGTGTTAGTCTTTGTTTACATTAGCATTAGTTTAAAAATAATTCATGCACATAGGGATTAGGGCTCGTGTGGCGCCCTGGTCCTGATTTCTAGGCGCCCTGGTCCATGTTGATATTTCTAGCCCAAATTATTACACTTCTAAACACCAAATAACATAATATTGCACTAAATTAAAAACATTTGGGATATTTTATTCATTGTTTGAGAATACATTATATAGATCAATTGATCTCCTACAAAGGAGTCAATACCAATTATGAACCCCCCTTATCTCTCCATAATCCACATATCTCTCAAGCATTATTCTCTCCTATAGAATCTCTCACACCCCTATCTATGAGTTGTGCATTATAACTATTTGCACACTCATGTATTATTTAAATAATAAATAATACAAATATTCAAACTATATGTTCACACTATGAAAAAATATTTCCTAACATTCACCCCCTTAGTATGAACATGGGTGAGTTCTGTCTAGCACCTGCTCATGTTCTACAATCCGATGGTTTTCAAAGAGTACCATCAACTCCAATAGGTTTTCTAGTGGAACCATTAACCACTCTCTATGTGATTTTCGAAGAGATTCACAAACTCTCAAATTGGTTTTCTAGTGAACCACCAACCACTTTCATAGCAACATACATGTTTCCCCAGCCACATTTTACAAAAGAGAACAAAATATAGGAAAATATGTTCCTAACTATGAACATGAATTATTCATCTGTTCTTTATTTACTACCACACATGCTGAAATTAAATACATCGAACATAATGGAAAAACATGGCCACCAAAGTAATATTGCGGCCTCATCGATGGTGCCTGACGAGAGGTTGCTAAAACACCTCCTTCCTCCATTGCCTCCAGCCTCCATTGTGATACTGCTAACTCAGGTGAATTTGTCTTTGAGGCTCATTTACAATTCTATTGGGTGTCGGTTTCAACCGAAAATGCACCCCCTCACTATGGACGTTGCGTACAAGCAAAAAATGCGTCTGATTTTTGACAAGTGAGAAATTTTATTTATTTCTTTTATTTTTAGTTTTTGGACTTTTTAATACTGACTTAGAATCAACACAATGTCAAAAATTCTTTACTTTGAGCACCTTATTTTTGACGAAATTAAATTTTGATATTGACGACATTTGACACTATGACCGACTTAACAATAAACACAACAATTAAAAAGTAATATTTAATTACTTTTAATACATTGACTCCTTATAGACACAAAGGAAAAATAAAAAATGACCACTAGATATAAATTTTTAAATTACAAATTACAAATATTTAATTAAATAATAAACAACTAACATAGACTATTGACTATTTTTTTTAAATAGATGAAAGTATAAACATAAACATAAACTAATTGTAAACTTTTACAATAACTTACAATTGACACACATTAACCTAAAAGACCACATAAAAAAATAGACTTTCTAAAATTTGACAAAAAAAAAACTATATGAAATAAAACATGAATATCTATTGAAATAGATGCTCGTATGAAAGTATGCTTGCATGTACCTTTAACAGTGGTGTGAAATGTCTCAGGAAAAAGAATCCATGATCTATATAGCATTGAAACAGTTGGGAAGATGTTACAGTGAATGAAATCCATGCTCTCTGGATCTAAGGATCATGAGTGAATTCTTCAAAAAGCTATCATCCACAAGGAAGAAGAATAACATCACTGCCCCAACGCATTCTTCACACCATCAAAACCACCTGATTTTTTTTTTATTTTTCTCAAAAAATATGATCTAGGTTGATCCGAAAATTTGACAATATTGTTAGAGAATATATATCTTCAAACCCAATAAATCTTACAAAAACCCATAATATAAAAAACTAATTACGAATAGATTTGTAAACAGGTTTAGTTAATTTTTCAAATACATTTTTCATTCACAATCCAGCATTCTCCCATCACTGATTTATCTCGCTCTGATACCAGATGATATTTCTAGCCCAAATTATTACACTTCTAAACACCAAATAACATAATATTACACTTAATTAAAAACATTTGGGATATTTTATTCATTGTTTGAGAATACATTATATAGATCAATTGATCTCCTACAAAGGAGGATTCAATACCAATCATGAATCCCCATTATCTCTCCATAATCCACATATCTCTCAAGCATTATTCTCTCCTATAGAATCTCTCACACACCTATCTATGAGTTGTGCATTACAACTATTTGCACACTCGTGTATTATTTAAATAATAATGAATACAAATATTCAAGCTATATGTTCACACTATGAACAAATATTTCCTAACACATGTCACGCTTGGTTTTAATTTAGACGTATTAGGTTGGTCTCTTCAATTTTCCCTCCCATCTCCCTAGGTGTTATTTGGCATGTTAGGTCATTAGTGTCGAAATTTGAACAAGATATCCCTATATAAATGGAACATACATACTACCTTGTGGGGAGACTATTTCTACTAAGGGTTAGCAATCTACATAGAGAAAGGGACTGCATTTGAGCACTATTTTGCATCATACACTACATAGGAAAGGGGATACTATTCTATTCCATCCACCATTTTCCATTCTATATAAATTTTTCTTGTTATGTCTACGTCGTTTGCACTATGGCATCTTGTAGACATAAAATCATGCATTTTAGACATATTTAGCCTCGTCTTATAATATTATTTAGAAGGTTCTCAAGTGTACGAAGTACTAATTAATGCCCCATTTTTTCCATATTTTTTTATATTTTACTTCTTCTTTCCCGCATATTTCCCGATACTTATCACCCCATTTTCTAACTTCCTTGATATCCTAGCCCTAATTCTGGGTGCCCCAGCCTATACTGGGGCACCTCGGGGTGCCTTGGTCCCATCCTGGGCACCCTAATATATGCTTAGCATATTTCACTCACCTTTAGTCACTTCTAGCCGTTGGTCTCTTTTATCTTTTCCTCAGTCGGTATTTTCGGGATTAATTACAAAAGTATACTTGAGAGTCCTATAAATATAAAGCTTATACAACCATATTGAGGGTCCTAAGTCTTTTCATTCTATCACTACTATCACTCCATCTAGGGCACCATTTACACACACTCATTAGAATTACATCAAGGTCCGTAATGTAGTGCAGCGCTCAATGATAAGTCCACCAATTTTTTGGTTAAGGTTAGTCCAACCCATTCTTCCTCTTCTTGTGCAGGGTGTCATTAAGTTTATCAAGTGAACCCAATGCAACAGATAGACAAAGTTTCATACCTAGTTATGACACTACCAAACACATTTTCTGAGCTTCTACATAGTTCACAGTGCCCAAAATCCAAACCAGGTACCCTAGTACACTCCCATGTGCCTGTGTCATCTCAGGCAGTCTAGATCTACCCTTCACATGGTTCCTGGGTGGTCGTCTGCACAATCGGTTTCCAATTTTAGACCTGCAATAACCTACGACAGACTTTTGTAACCAGCTAAGTCATTATTTACCTTCCCTTGTCATTTAGGGTTTCATTACATTTAGATTAATTTACTTACATCATTATTTACTGTCTTTATATTCATTTATTACATTTCCATAGCCTTTTATGTCATCCTATTTAGATTAACTATTGGATATACTTGGCCCTAGTTTTCCTATTTTTAGTTAATCACATCCTAGGAACATTATTACACACACAATCACACAAAAATACATCAAGTCTGAGATGTAGTGCAATGCTTAGTTATAAGTTCACCATTATCACCGCTAAGGACAACCCGAACCCTTCATATACATCTTTCTTTTTTAGGGTTTTTCCATTTTGTGTGGGGTTTTACAGGTGATTCATCATTGTAGGTTTACGCCAACATCAGTGAAATAAGTGCCACATCTACCGGACCAAATGTGAAGTATTGTGAAGACCTAACGACCATACCAGGATTAAATTTTGAGTTGTTCTGTAGACCAGTGTGCCCAAATTTCAGACTAGGGTGCCCCAAGTACCCTCATCCTTCCCCAGGCACCCCAGTATGGCCAGTTCTACCTTCGCTATAATTTTTTGAGATACATTACGACACTCTATTCCACCTCTTCATAATTATGCTCAGTCCCAGATCGTTGCGAGGTAAGTTCATTCTAGGTTATTACCTTTTTCCTTTCATTTCACTTAATTTCATTTAAAATATCAAATAAATTACTTAGCATTTACATTTTAGTATATTTAATTTATTACATTGCTATACTCTTAGATTCATATTAAAATTTCATATTTTAGTGAATCATTTTGGTGAACCCGTAGGTTAGAACATTTTCCCCTATGATTCATTAAAACCCTAATGGCTAAGGATATCTCGTCTCCTTCTAGGATCATCATGCCTCATGTTAGTGTCAATATAATCTATTATGAGGCCAATATGGCTAATCTCACAACCCTCTATACTAAGTTACTATGTTAGATGATATTCAACAAAAAAATTTAGCCATTGAACACCATGTACCTACTAGTTTTTAATATTTTTCCATTGGAATTAGCATTATTTTGGACCCGATGAGCTTCACTCATTGTACAACATGTTATATAGTTATCCATGATCCTCCTTTTGACATCTCTAGATAAATTCTAAATGGTTCTCTTATTGATTACATTCTTGGTCTTGACGATAGTACACATATGCATATGAATTTTCCTCCTAGTAAGACCAATACTATAACTACATATCATGATTCTATTTTTGATGTTGATTCTCATGATCCCTCACACAGTAGTTCACATACTCTTTCATACTATGTTGATGATCTAATTTATGATATAATTAACCACATTTTAATATCCGAGTCTCTAACTGATTTCAATGAAACAATTGATAACCATGATTCTACTACTTTCCATACTATTGATTTTGAATCTCCTACTCAATTTCCTCTTTTCCCTAAGGTTGTATCTAGCATCATGCATGAATCATATCCATCCATTAGTTCTTATCCTACTATTTCACCTCCTTATATCACTCCATATCCATCTAGTAGTGCATCTTCTTCTAACAATACATCTCCATTGGTTACTTCATGATCTGAAAATAATCAAGTTTTTATCTACTTGATCTTGGAACCTTATAGGCTTTAATTATTGCTGACAATTTTCTCCTTTTAAGTAATCAATTTAAAAATTAATGCAAGACAATAAAGACAATTACACAATGATTGATTACGGAGTTAGGCAATTACCTACATCTCTAGGTTCTTATCGAATCGTTCCACTAATCAAAACTTGTAAGTTACAATAGTACTTTCACAAGAAAAACCGAATGGAAAATATTTAAGAACTTGCTTAGAAGAATAACCAGACCTTCAGAAGACAAGGGTGAAAAATATCACCCGACTTCCCCTTTCATGGTGAATTCGGAAAGCTCGATGGCACCAGATCTGCTATTCAGAATCTTTCAGTTCTTGATCAGCCTTCCAGACGCTTCATAATGCGCTATAGCACTCCGGTCGATATTCTAGGATTCACAATAATTTGGTGTGGCTCTATGGGGCGACTAGGTAGTAGTAATAACTCCTAGCCACAATAATGCCTATTTAAATTAGGTCTTCACACAACTATGCCCATGGCAACTAACTCTCCTCTTGGCTCACTCTCTACCTTTCTGAGCTATAGGAATGAGTTTCTCCGTTGCATTGTGTGTATCCATTACAATAGAATGGGTTCCCTATTTATACAAAAATAGGGCCCTAAAATAATGTGATATTATTTTAACCTAAGGCTAATATTAGCCTATACACAGAAAAATACATGGGATTAAATCCCTAGTGGGCTGATTTGCATATTTAATTGGGATAAAATCCCCACATTAGCCTCCTCCACCATTTTCCACGCATGCTAAGTGGATGTATTAAAAATAGGAGGTAATATCCCACATTTTGGGGAGAAGATAATGTTAAAGGCTTATTAAAGCCTTTTCACGTGGGTTTTAAAGTGGTCAAAGGACCACTTGGGTATAACCACCCCAACCTTATTCTCACGTGGATTTCCATGCCTAGCATTTTCATGCCCCCCTACCACCACTTCACTCCTCCTCTACGTGGAAGCATAGCATGTTGGTGGTTTATGTGGGTTTGGAGGATTATGTGGTTATACTAATGTTTGAACATGTGTGTGTGTGTGTGTGTGTGTGTGTGTGTGTGTGTGTGTGGCATTTGGAAATAATGTATGAAAAATAATTACAAAGTAATATGAAATTCGACCCACATGATATATGATGAATAAGACCACCTATCGACTCGCGATTGGAAAATCAAACGAATTCAATTCATGGTGGCAAGTCACTTGGTGGCTTGTGGACCCACCACGTCGGCGATAATACCATAGTCCACACGGTGGTCAGGCTCCCCTCCATAACAAAAGTTGAGCCTCTTTTTCTGATGAGCAATATTTTTATGACCATCGAAGACCAAAGATCAAAAACCAACAAACAACTCCCTTTGCCTTTTTGCCATGTGTCACAGTGCCATTGGTCCAATATTGACCAGTTGACCAAAGTTGAATTTCTTGTTGATTGAACTTTGACCAGACATATCTAGAGCTCCCAATGTCTATTTTTCACGTTCTTACAGTTGTTGGAGCTCCCGATGTCGAAATGATCTTCTGCACTGACACCATTTAGGGGTGTTTAGAGAACTTTTGAAAATGATCCCCTGATCACTTCACCTCTTATGGATGGTTCTAATGCTAGTCCTACTACTCCTATGGATGTTCCATCTCATTCATATCCAATATCTTCTTCGGCACCTAAACATAGTGTTCCTTTAGCATCAAAATATCATTTTTCTCCTCTTGATGTCCCTTTGATTACTCACAATGGAAAGTTACAACCACTTAATACATTATTTCCATCTTCTACTATCCCTTCACAAGACATTGTGTCTCTCATGAATGTTGTGGGTCAATTACAATCTCAATTTCAGTCACTCAATTTAGTAAGTAAGGCCTATTACGCTTCAATTGACAAAAACTCATTACATGGCAACCTTATTCCTAAGAAGATTCATAACTCCACATTTCCTAAGGAATTTTTCATGCCTACATTCACATGTTTTGATGGTACTGGTGACCATCATTTACATATTCAACATTACCACATGGCTATGGCTTCCTATTCTAATGATAGATTATTGGTTAATGTCTTTCAACATGGTCCCACTGATGATGCTTTGCAATGGTATACTCATCTCCCATTTGGGTCTATTAACACTTATTATGACATGGAACACACTATTCTTTGTCGTTTTATCATAAAAAATGGCCCTAGAGTTACTTATGATAATTTACCTACTTTACACTAGGGCACATTAGAGCCTATCATGGACTATATCTTATGATTCAATTCTTGTATGCATCAACTAGTCTTCCAAGCTATTGATTTAGAGAAGTGATTTATATTTTGTGATGGTTTAACTCCCTCTCTTAAGAAAATATTGTAATATGACACATGTAAGTCATTCATACTCTTGTGCTATAAATTCATTGACTTAGAATAGGACCTTCTTGCAGTACATGCTATAGATCCTCCACCTATTGCTACTACTACATATCATCTAGTTCTTATCCATTTCCATCATTTGAGTTTCCTACATAATATCCATCTCTACCTAGAAATAAAGCACAACCTATTAAAACTAAAAAGCATCCTTCTTCTCCAACTTCGCGGTAGGATACGTCTCAATCTACTCCACCTGTTTCACGTGAGCCATTACTTCTTTCATCACGTTCAACCACATGGTTTTATACATACTTTACTTGATAAATATCTAATTCGCTTACCCTATAACTAACATCATCCAAAAAATCACCTACAATGTTAGCGTGATCATCCCTATTGTAATTATCATTATATCAATGACCATACATAAAATGATCATTTCACCATTCATGATAGGTTGCAACAATTAGAGGAGAAGAGAATAATTTCCTTTGGCTCTCTCTCTCTCTCATGAGAGGTCCATATCTCCTCTCCCTCGTTAGTGAGATACGATTCCACTTGATTTGTCTCTTCCATCTAGTGTTAAGGTTATTATTCATGCATTTCTATAGGTTGTCACTCATGCACACTCTCCACCACTTACTTCCATTGTTGCATCACCTCATCCATCTCATCCACCGCATCATACTTCACATTCACTTCTACAACCCTTGGCATTCACACATCCCACCATTGCTCCACATGATATGAAATTTGGTTCATATGCTCATATTGCTTCTATACCACATGCTTCCACCGCTTCACACCACCTTGGTCTTTGGTAGGTGATTTATATCACCTCACTTCCTGATGATGAAATTATGTTCTTACAGTTCTTACACGACTATTGAGGGATCTCTAACAATAAGAACCTTTCATCACATGCTTCATCGATTCATGTAGTGCACTTTGATCAAATCATTTCTTAATGACACACTCTTGTTTTACGTGGTTCATTTTTTATTGCTGATGGGTCTTATCTAAATGAACCTCATCATCTATATGTTGGGGGCATCGCTAATATTCTCCCCCTATCTTCATCTTACTAACATATGCCCCTTCACACTACAATGACTATATCATATTATAACATATCAATCAATCATTCATCACAATATTATTTGCATAATCACATTACATACATCATCTATTATCATCTACACTATATTTTCATTGCATTACTCATTACTTGAAAACTATGCATTCAATATTAATTCAACAAATACAAGTAACACTCAAACATGTCAATCATCATATATAGCAAAAAAAATCACGTACATCATCATGCACATCTCAACTCAAGGAACATTAAATACAATCATCATATGCCAATAAATCCATCTATATATCGATTATAATCATCATTGCAAAACATTTCACCACTGGGGGAAGCTCCCTTACATCATATATAATGATACAAATAAAATATCATCATCACTATCACTCTCTGGTATATCAAGAGCTCTACAACTCAACGCCTCACCCCTAACTATATGCCACTAATCTTAACTTAGATATCTCTTCATCTACCTCCGTAGTAAAGTAACCTCTGTAGATTACTCTTGAAGTTGAGATTATAACTCAACATAATTTTTAAACACATCTTGTGCTAAAGGAAAACCACTAGCTGCCTCTCGGGTGCGTCAGGTCTCCTCATGTGCCTCATCCCTCTCACTCAGCAACATGGTACATGTCGTTGCTACTATAACCATTGGCTAAAATGAATCGGCATGCTTACTTGCAATGCCATCCACATGCTCTAACATCCCTCCTCTCCCCAAAATGTCAATGGACACATTGCACATCAATGTGTTGATGGATGTGTCCATAATCAAGGACCAATACACTTCACCTACTATTAGAAAATAAGGGATAAAATATGTGGAACAATCTCTCACAGAATCGTATTAGTAGAAACTACTATGCAAAAAATATTACATATCTAAAACATAAGTGTAGAATAGAAAAGAACACAACATAAAAAGATAATTTTTAACATGGTTCACCCAATTTCGGCTACATCCACCAAGAATCACTTGCCCATATTTTATTACAAGCCACCTCTTCTCTCAATACAATACCTAGATATGTTTGGAGCTATGCTCAATAAACTTTACAAAATTCACACTTGAATTCACACACATCTACAATGTTACATCAACCCCACCATATGCACAAAACTACATAAGTAGGCAACTGCTTATGCAATTTTACAATACCATGGGTACAAAAACCATGGTCCAAAATTTTTACCATAAACCTATGGGTCATAAATCCCACCCATATGAGAAGAGCACGTTTTTCAATATATTAGGCACAATTTTTTAGGCCAATTCTTTTTTGTGTACAATACTTTTAGTGTACAGTCTTCAACACTTCCAAACATGAAAACATGATCCATAACATAACACTCCAACTAAAAAATAACACATTTAGACAACCATATCCATCACATAAATACGTAATGAATCATGTGAAATAACTATATAGATACTCATACTCTGCACCTCTTGTGGGCCCCTCTACACCCCTCTACACCTCCTCCCATTGGTAAGCATGTTGCATCCGCGAACAATGAAAACAAAAACACCCATAGATTTACCTCCCATCATGCTTAATATGCCTCTATATACCCACATCATCAATGTCTATCAGCTTTATTTCTGCATCGGCCTCATCAGGCTCAGGATGCACTATCTGCTCTCTTATGGGCCCTTATCTAGCTATGGCCCTCCTCGGTGCTCTAATGGCTCTAACCTACACATATGGATTTAGGGGTAGGTCTTGGGACATACAAAACTATCTTGATAACCTCTCCATCTCAAATAACTCGGTCACCCCTAGAAACCTATCCTTTAACCACTTAGTGCTCTGTATACACCATAGCTTTACCACATCCTCTAACCATTCTTGATAATCTTGGTATAACGTCCATATCACTACCTCTAGTCCCATCCAATATATCAGTGCTTTATAGGTGACAATATCCAAATTCTACCCATGCACACCAACCCATCTCTTAGGAAATATGTTTTTCCTAGTCCACTCTTCTCGCAGACCACCAATTGGCTTCAATATTGTTATAGGTTCATAGGCCCATACATGCAATAACTTATTCACTCCAATATCACCTCCATGCCCCTTTTAGGTAAATTTGTATAGATCTCTATACAGGTGGGCCAACGCACATCTTGCTCATGCATATTTGGTGCTCTTCACCTCCAGCTGGTGGAAAATATCATACATCTTATATAAGATACCCACACCACATCCCTCTACTATAATAGATGATGCATTAACCACATTCGTGAAATTATGCAAATGTGGAACCCTTGATCTCATAATCACATCCAAGCTAATATGGGCCTTGGTAGGTACTTGAGTCCCCAAAAAATACCGCATAACGGCCCTCATCTGTCTCTCCCTATCCTCCAATTCCATGACTTATACCCTCTCACCAACAACCAACAATCGTAGTATATAATATACATCCTCTAATGTGATTGTCATCTCACCAATAGGAAAAAAAAGTACAAGTGTCCACACACCACCTCTTATATAAGGATGTTAACATAGGAATATTATGGGGCACAACCCATCGCTATGTTCTATAGGCTGAAATGGTCCATAACCTCCAAATCATTGTTTGATAAACTCAACCCAAGAAATGTACTCAAGTGGAAACCACCAGGAAAAACCATCGAATGGATATCCCTTTGCACAACATGAAACATCACCAAACACAGCATTAGAACACCATCCAAATACATACACACTCACTCACAACATTACTACATAGAAAAACCACATTTACACTGCTCTAGGCTAAACTCATACCTTCTAGACATAGGCACTCATAAGTAGGATTGGGCCTCCCAGCAGTATCAAACCATCACCCATGTCTGGGCGCTCCTTTCCCGAAGGTCACTAGTGCCTTCACTACTCTAGTCCAGGTTCAAAATGTCAGGAAAAAAAATCAGAATTTTGCAAAAACTCACCAAAAAAACTACTACACATGTATTTTTTGAAAAAACTCACACTTACCAACTTTTCCATCGTATGTGATGCCACAATAGTCGCTGCCATCTCGAAACGGCTAGGTTAGGGTGCTCTTACTTGCAGCATCTGTGTGTACTTAGAGATTACTCTCACACTCGCACAAAAGACAACTTAGTTAACTAATAAATTGTTCAATTTCCTATTTATAGTTACTTTTCATTACCCTCTCTCTTATGGTCATTATTTCGCGAGCATTTTCCCAACTAATACACACCACATGAATTTCGTCATACCTTGAGCATTTTTACTCCGATTTGTACCCCATTTACGACATTCTCTTTAGAATTCCACCTACCATCATATCATATATTAACACATACACTACTTCTCCTCGATGTTTTATTTTACTCAATCTACACATGTATTTGTGATATTCATCATAAACTATCTATTATGTGCTTACTTTCAACTCAATGTTTGCTCTCGTCATCACTTACCCTTTTGCAGAAAGGGGGGCATATAATTGGGGTCATCTTATAATTCCCATTACACTAATATGTTATCATTCTACACTTCAAATTATTCATTTACGAACACTTACTAATACACCATGTGACATTTCATCATCTATTCCCCCTACTGACCTAACCTAGGGGAAACAAGCATAAAATCTCCCTATGAGTAAACCGATCAAAATAACCAATAAAGCAATCAACATGTTCAAGTATCTAACAATATAAATCATACCATTTAATTGATACAATACAATGAGAGGTTGAAACAGTGGAGAGAGAATAGATATTAGATATCTCTTAGTATTCCATATTATTATCAAAAGCACGACACATATTTATAGGTATATTGAGTAAACAATATTCCATTGAATGGATGGAGAAGATACAAACAAGAAGGAGAGAATAATGGAATAGATAGAAAATAGTGTAATAATAAAATAATGTACGTAGACTATGCTAACATTCCCCCCTTATTACATTATTCTTACAAATGTAACCCTGAAAAAGTTCAAATTTCACTTTTCCTAAGGATTTGGTGAGAATATAAACTACTTGTGATTCTGTAGGACAATACTGGAGTTGAATGTGATGGTTTAAGACATGCTCTCAAATGAAATGACAATCAATCTCAATATGCTTTGTTTGTTCATGAAAGACTAGATTCTGCATGAGCTTCAACACACTCTGATTATCGCCATAGAGAATAGGTAACTGTTTTTCAGGAATTTCGAGGCCATCAAAAATGTGACGTAACCATATTGCTTCGCACATAGCTCCTCGTGTTGTATGATATTCGACCTCTATGGATGAGATATAAAAAACATTCTTCTTCTTTCTTATCCACGAGATAGGTCCAGATCCGAGATGAAATATGTATCCTATAGTTGACTTCTTGTCATCAATAGATCTAGGGTGGTCCGAGTCGACGTATCCCTGTAAGAAGAATTCATCATTATTCTTATATTCCAGAACATTATAATTTGTTCCTCAGACATATCTCAAAACATGCTTTACTGCAATCCAGTGACATTTCTTCAAATCCTGCATGAATCTGGAAAGATAACTGACAGCATAGCATAAATTTGGTCTAGTATATGTCAAGTAAATGAGTCCTCCAACAAATTGCCTATAGAGAGTAGCATCTACTTGAGGTGAAGCCTAGAATCTTGAAAGTTGCAAGCCTTTCTCCATGGCAGTGGATATAGGTTTATAATCAGACATTATGTAGTTTTCTAGGAGTTACTTGGCATACTTTATCTAGGAGACAAAAATGTGATGCTCCTTTTGCCATATTTCCAAGCTAGGATAGTAATGTATTAGCCCTAAATCTTTCATATTGAAGGTTCTTTTGAGATCGTTCTTCACAATATCACCCTGATCTTCTAAAATTCCAGTGATCACAAGATCATTTACATACACAACAAGAATGATAATTTATTTTCCTACCTTCTTTATATACAAATTTGAATATGAGGAGCTACGAGTGAACCCATATTACAAAAGGTGATCATTGATATTGATATACCATGCCCTTGGAGCTTGTTTCAGTCCATATAGTGATTTTATGAGACAACATACCTTCTTAAGATACTCTTCATCAACAAATCCTTCAGGTTGGCTCATGTAAACTTCTTCTTTCAGATCACCATTTAGGAAAGCACTCTTGATGTTCATCTGATGAAGTATCTATTATTTTTGCATTGTCAGTGTACAAATATCTCTGATGGTCTTGATCTTCATTCTGAGCATATCATTTTTCTACAAGACGTGTTTTATGTTTGTTGATGGATCTGTCTACCTTATATTTTTTTCATGAAAACCCATTTGCAGCCTATGGGTTTCTTTCTTATAGGCAGATTGACAAGTTCCCATGTCTAATTTTTCATGAGTGAGTAATATTTTGTATGCATGGCTTCCTTCCACTAAGGTTGAATGAGTGCTTCACGAGCATTATCAGGCTCAAAGCTATTAATCAGTGAACTCATGAGTGTAAATTTTACCTCATTTCTTGTTTGACTCCAGATGATGTATCTGGGAGTTATTACAAATGTGATTCCTTGATGGTGCTTTGTACCCACTTTGAATGAGAACTTGGATGCTTTTGAGAAGAACTATGTTGTTTTCATGTGGATTGATGTGGAGTCACGTTCTCCAGTTCTCCAAGGTCAAAAAATAGCTCTCTTGGCACCATTTCTTTTCTCTGAGTAGTCTCCTTTGGTTGATCATCTGATTCAGAGACTAGTCAGTGAGAGGTGGTTGGTAATGGTTCTTATATTATCACTATAAAGTCAAAGGATGACTCATCACAAACCATGTCCCAACTCTTGTATATTTTCTTTGTCTCAAGATCCATGAGACAATATGCCTTCGAGGTAGTACTGTAGCCAAGTAGGATACACAGGAGTGTCTTTGGCTCAAACTTTCTTTCTCTTCTGAGCTGGGACATGCATGTATGATGTGCAACCAAATACTCACAAATGAGAAATTGATGGCTTTCTACCACTCCATACCTCTTTTGGCATTTTAATTTTGTAAGAATATTTTTCGGTGCCCTATTCAGAAGATATACATATGTCTGTACTGCTTCAACCCAATAGTGTTCTTCTAGCTTTGTTGTTGATAGCATGTTGCGAGCCATCTCCATCACTGTACGATTGCGATGCTCAATAATGCCATTCTGCTAGGGCATGTAGGGAGCAGTCAAATTCTACTTAATACCGTGTTGGTTCAGAAATGCCAAGAACTTATTTGATGTGAATTCCCCCCCCTTGATCTGAACGAAGTAGAAGAAGTGGTTGCTCCGGTCTCTTTCACAACACGATGATAGAAGTTCTGGAAATGTTGAAGAGCCTCACTTTTCTTCTTTAGGAAAAACACCCACATCTTGCAAGAGTGGTCATCCACGAATAGTTGGAAGTACTTGAATCCCGAAAATGAAGTGGGTAGAAGGCCATTCAGATTGGTATGAACTACCTCAAGATGCAATTCTTGGCATGGAAGGTGCTTGCTTGAAACAGATCCCTATGTTGTTTTCCTGCAAGATAACCAGGGAAAAGAGGCAAGGAACTGGAAAATTTGGGTATCCATGAACTTTTTTGAACTCATCTGATGCAAAGAACTAGCTGACAAGTGTCCATATCTAAAATGGCAGTGCAGTAGATTGTATTATTGATGCAGATAAAGCTATTGCAGAAGATGAAATAGTATCTAAAGCAAATAACTTATCTTTTAGAAATGCTCTAGAAATAATCTTACCTTGTCGCGAGATCAAACATGATTTGATGCCATTTTGGACAAGAAATTCTACCTTCAGGTGATGATTCAATAGCTGAGTCACTGACAGGAGGTTTTTAGTCAATCTAGGAACATATAGTACCTTTGTAAGCATACATTTTTCGTCCCAATAATGGTGACATTTCCAATTCCTTCTACAATGTACTCTTTGTCATCATCTATCCGAACTCGATCACCAGTGGGTTGTTCATCGAGTGAATCAAACAGACTCCTTGTCACCTGACATGTGCTTACTTGCACCAAAGTTTATCAGCCAAACTCTCTTCATGGGTTGTGAATTCTGAGAGATGAGTACAAGGTTCTTACCACAATGGTATCCTTCTGATGTCTCCTCATCAGATTCATTGTCTTGTTGGGTTGGGAGATGTCCCTTGTTCTTTCTCCAGCAGGGACGTCATTTGGAATTTTGAAAATCTTCATTCTTTGATGTGATTGTTTGACTTGAAGACCCTTGTTTCAAGCTATTGTACCAGCAATGATCAGTTTTCTGAGTGTTGGTTCTACAAATGTGACACCACCTCTTTGACTTTTGATATTTCTGCTGTTGTTTTGGTTGCACTTGATTTGGCTTCTCTAGGGGGACCCTTCCAATTCTTCTGGCCATGGTATGGCTTTGAGAATAGGGCTTTATCCTGAGTCTCCTCTTGGGATGAATTGATGGCCTCTTCTTGATGCATAAAATTCACAAGTTCTTTAAATGCCACTATTTGTTTAGATACATTCAGTGTCATAACGAACACTTAAAATTTATAAGGGAGTTCTCTCAAGGTGATTGGTATGAGAATTTTGTCATCCACCATTTCACTGAGTGCACAATAACTCCGATCGCATCTCAGACATGCAACAAAAGAATTCCTCAACTTTCTCATCTGAACCCATAGAGAGGGTGTGCAACTTGGACTGAAGATGGAGAATCTTAGTCTGATTTTTGGCCTCATAAATGGTTGCCAACTTGTCCTAGGCCTCCTTTGGTTCCTCCACATTCTGAACATGCGGTTGCACATCATCACTAATACTGAGCATTATCAGCATTAGTGCTTTGGCACTAGCCATTCATACTTCATTAATTCATTAAGGGCAGTGGGAACATGCACAAATCCAGTCACGATGCCCCATAATCCTTCAAACTGAAGGATTGTTCGCATATTTTTTTTCTAGGCTGCAAAATTGGGCCCTTTAAGCAACTGAGAATCAGGAGAGAAGCAACTTCGGAGCAGACATTTTTAATAAAATTAAAAAAAAAACTTTTTTTTTAAATTAATTTATTTATTTCAAGAGATATTACAACTATGACTCATTGATGTGAAGTACTAGCTCGTAGATGCTCTCAATACTCGTGTGCTAAGAGATGAAGACGCTTGGTGGGGCGTTCTTCTTCGTCTTCACAGTTGGCATTCATACCTGGCTTCTAGGTCTTCTTGAACTCACTTTTCTTGGTAGTTGACATCAAAAAGGAAATATTCAAGAAGCCCTCGTCAAACTAGCTTGTTGAAGACTAGATTGCCGGTGTTCCAAAGGTCATTTAGAAAAGAAAAGTAGATCCCAGAGCTCTCAGGAGCTTCTTCACAGTGTTCTTTGGATGACAAGTCGATGTTGTGGCTTTCAGCAGTATCAATCGTTTCATTTACGCTTGACATTCAATTGTGTCACTTTGAGAGACTCCAAGTTTCTTCTCCGGGTACTTTTTTAAAATTATATTAAGAGACTTTCAGGCTTCCATGAAGCCAAATTCTACTCTCCTTTGTGTTTCACCTAGTGATGAATGTATTTTTTGCAGGGAAGAATGATCCTCAGACAACATAACCTTCAGCCTTCCATGCTCCACACAACTCTATCCATGCAACAAGTAGCTTCTATCTTGTTCCTCCTCTACGCAAGTGTGAATGTCATGCATGCACCGGAATTTTGTAAAAGAAAAAAGAAATTTATATATTATTTTTAGTATTCCCACACATTTTTAGGTTGAATGGTGCAGCAAAGAAAAAAACAAAAAAATTTGGCCACGCATATGCTTATGCTCATATTTCCATGTAGGTTTTCTATTAATTGCTGATGCTTTTGAATAACATAGAACTCCACACTTCCACGTAGAATGGGGAAATTGTCTCTTGCCAACAAAATCCTTCATGCAGAGCTCCTTTCCACATTTTGAAAGTTCTATACACACTGACTAGCCTCCACGTAGGTTTTGTTTCACACAGGAGTGGTACACGTAGCAGGATAAAATAAGATGATAATTTTCTAAAGAAAAATAGAGAATATTCTCTTGCATTGGGTGCTAAACCTCCACACATCAAGTAGATGATGCATGCAGTAGAAGAAATTAAAAGATAAAATAACTTTTGTTCTTATCCTCATGCCAGATTAGGTATACAGGTCAATGCATTGGAAAATTTCCACACAGGTTTATCTTGCTTCATACAGGCACAAAAGTTATGATCTCCTCACAGGTTTTCAATGCATTGGTCTCACTACTTCATGAAAATTTCTCCTAGCACTTTTCTTCTCCCTCATGCTGAGAATTTTTTCTTAGATCCTCACGCAGCAATTGGATGGATGGTCGCTCCTCCATGTAAGAAACCTCATTCTTCTCTCCATGGTACTCCTTGTCAATCTCATGTACATGTAGATCTCTATGCCTCTTGTCCACGTAGGGAATTTTTTACCCTCCAACGTTGGTGTTTTTAGAAGAATCACAATGCAACAATAATATTATTCTCCTTTCCACGCATCCAAGGACTACAGACCAACTTTGATACCAGATTGATAGGCTAAAATAGTGGAGAGAGAATAGAGATTAGATATCTCTTATTATTCCATATTATTATTAGAAGCACGACACATATTTATAGGTATATTGAGTAAACAATATTCCCCTGGATGGATGGAGAAGATACAAACAAGAAGGAGAGAATAATGGAATAGATAAAAACTAGTCTAATAATAAAATAACGTACATAAAATATGCTAACGTACAAAACATTCACCCTCCTAGATGACTTAACTTGGGAGTTACATTTGGCCTCCCAGTTGACCTAACTTGGGAGTTACATCACTATTTTCGTAGATGACCTAACTTGGGAGTTACATCACTGTTTTCCTAGATTACCTAACTGGGTAAGTTATTCTATATTTGGTGTTTACTTCTAGATGACCTAACTTGGAAGCCATCATACATTGCGGTGACACCTATGGAGTGGGGGAAAATTTTCCTTTCCTATACTACTCTTATATGGGTCAACTATTTTAATCAAAATATTTAGATCCAAAATCACCGAAAATATTATCTATGTCCATCTGTAGTGGCTATATATTTTGAGGATGTAGTTAAATGTTTGAGAATAACACACTTTTCTCCCTACACTCTTCCTCTAGTGGCATGATTCTCAAATCCTATAGTTTTTAGTACACACACTAATCGGGTTGGCAATTGATCACTCCCTACCCCATCACATCATCATCATACAAAATTCAAAATCATGAATCATCTAACATCACAATCATCACTGTCATTTAGTGCACTTCATCATGATATTATGTCTCTCGATACACTACATTGATAGACACATTGATCCATGGTTCCTCACACTATATGTTTTCATTCGACATGTTTTTATTTCATATATGTGTGTTTTCTTACAACATGGAATTCTCTGAACTTCTCTAGTTACGCATCTCTAACTATTTTATGGTACCAATATTTTTCTCAACAACATAAAGTGGGGAAAAATGTAGTCACAAAAGCTTGCGCTTACTAATACTATTATACCACCAAGTATATTGTTTTATATATGGATCTTGCATAAGAAAAGTATTCACTAAGGACCCATCTCGTTGTCCATTCATCTGTCTAGTTGGTCTTTTTCATTATTTGTCTTGCACAATCGTCACTCACTTGCATAGTTCCGGTCAGGTCTTACGAGCTCTTGTATGTCAGTAACCACTCAGTTGTCATCACTAGTCTTTGACTAAGGTGCCTAGGAAGTGATTAAGGAACTTGGGGCTCCCTGGTCCCCGTCATACTTGGTTTTAATTTAGACATTAGAGGTCGGTTTTTTTTGTTTTCCTTGTCATCTCCATAGGTGTTATTCATCATGTTAGGTCATTAGTGTCAAAATTTGAACAAGAGATCCCTATATACACAAAACATACATACTACCTTATGGGTGAAATATTTCTACTAAGGGATAGCTATCTACATAGAGAAAGGGACTACATTTGGGCACTATTCTACATCACACACTACATAAGAAAGGGGGGTCTATTCTATTCCATCCACCATTTTTCATTATATCTAGCTATTGCCACTATCTATGCGTCATCATTACTAGGGTGTCCTAGGCACATTATTGCACACACAATCACACAGAACTACATCAGGTCTGAGATGCAATGCAGTGCTTAGTTATAAGTCCACCATTGTGGCCGCTAAGGATAATCCGACACCTTCATATGCATCTTTAATTTTGGGGGGTTTTATGCTTTGTGTGGGGTTTCGCAGGTGATTCATCATTGTAGGTTTACAACGACATCAATGAAGCAAGTTCAACATCTACGTAGCCAAAGGTGAAGTATCGCGAAGACCTAATGACCATATGAGGATAGAATTTTGAGTTGTTATGTATACCAGGGTGCCTATATTTTAAACCAAGTTGCCCCAGGAGACCCAATCTTACCAGTTGTACCTTCGCTGTAATTTTCTAAGGTGCATTGTGAGACTCTATTCTACCTCTTCATCATTCTTCTCAGTCCCAAATCACTATGAGGTAAGTTCATTTTAGGTTAGTAACTTTCTCCTTTCATTTCATTTCATTTAAAATATCAAATAAGTTACTTAGCATTTAAAATGTCACCTTCGCTTCTTTTAAAATTTTGGCAATGTTTTCCATCAAATGGTCATGTGTTATGTTATCACTTTCTATTTTGATCATAAGGGAGTGCGACATGAGTTGTACTTAGATCAATTTTTCATCCTTGAGATTATGAGTCAATGCATGTTATATCCTTATGAATTTCAATGTATACCAATTCCTTTCTTCTAGAAGGTGCATTTTCCGCATTTCCTCTATCATAATGGTGTGTGATTTACTTATGTTGACATTTAGTTCAAAATATTCTAATTTCACAAACCAAATGCAAAATCTAGGAGCTTTCTCCACTTAAGGGTCGAATTGTTTAGGCCACACAATAGTTTTTTCTTTTCCTTTGTCTTCTCTTTGATATTTCTCCTTTTGATACAAGTTTCACCTCGATTATTGCTTACAAAGTTACTATGAGATGTAGTCCTCATGCTATTTTTTATGGTAGTTGTTCAATGTGTAATGGATGAACATGTATGGGAATCATCTCATATAAATTGCTTAATTTTACCTTATCTATATCTAAGTCAATAAAAATGGAAATTTATTGGGGTGTTTAGCCTTTTCACTTTTTCAAAAAAGTATGATTTTGTCATACATCCATGTCAAATTACCCCTTAATTTTTTATAAGTGTGCACTTCCTTTGAAAATTATGGATTTTTGGTAAGAATTCATGTAATTGTTTATTTTCGTAGTCTCATATTATGCTATCATCAAATGTTGTGTATGGATTTGTTAGAATGTACTAAAAAATCTCTAATGTTGGTAAATTCATCATCAACTTCAATGATTTATATTAGGGCTCTCTAATGGGTAAAGAATAGCAATATTACTAACCATTGTTACATGCATGTTTTGTTGGTAGATTCAATAACATTTATGTATTGATATTAAATTACTGGGCCAAGAATTTAGGAAATTAAATTCTTTATCTTGTTCCCACATTCTTGTTACTATGTACACTATACTGAGTGATTATTTTTTCTTCCCTATGTGGCTTTCTAAAACATTTATAACACTATTTCATCTAAATGTCTGACTAAATGGTTTATAATTGCTTCCAAAGGGATCCTAGTACATTTGCATGGATTCCCATATGTGGTCATTGTTGTTTATTGGAATGGAGGTCAATTAATTATGTATGCAAGCATGGAGGTGCCCTTGTTAGGAAACCCAATAGCTCGAACTAATGTGGTATTTTTTATGCAAACCACATCTTGTGCGCTAAACCATATTGCACCATTATTACAGTAACTCATTATTTTATGCATCAGCTTTGGGTGGTATCTAAAGTATGAAAAAAAATTAGTCTCTCCATGTTGTCTCCTCACAATAGATCTTTAACTACTAGTTACCCACATGCCACCTAATATTTCTTATCCCTATCTAGGAGCTTGTGATCAAGTGGATCACTCCATTTTTCTATTAGACCATTGTATCAATGTCCATATCTTCCCTTTCTACATCACTCAGTGTTAAGATAGTGATACCCTACTCCTGTAACATGCCCTGAAATGTATGGCCGATTGGGTGAGTGAAGGGATATGTCATTTTTACTAAGGATTTTGTATTCTCTCAATCTACATCCAACAATTGAATAATGGAAAACATAGAAATATAGAATTAGTTTTTCCTTATGTTTTGGCTCACTTGACATAATGTTTTAGATTTTACTATCTCGTACTCATATCTTATGGGATTTTGGGGTATCCATTTTCCATCTGTTTGTGGCTTGATCTACCATATTAAATGTACTATCCATTGGGGATTTACTTTGTGATTTGCCCGCTTCACTTTCATTTCACTTAATATAAAATATTATTTATTTTATGTTCCATATAGAAAAAATCCATAATCTAGAAAGCTATCACCTTCTTGAATTCATTTTTTTCCTCATCACTTTTTTTTTCCTTCTACGTAATTTTCCCACATTTGTTCAATTTGTTTAATTCTTTCAAATTTCTTTCCCATTGTGACAAACTTAGCTAGTTGATTAATTTGTTTAGTTAATCAATTCATATCCCTAATCCCACACACATCTAACCAAAAACTAATCAAATGTAAAAAATTCTAACTATAACACATTACATGAATTTGGAAATCCTATTCTAACTTTGTGACATAGGAACTTATTTCTTTTCGTGTTGTTGTACAATTATGTATTTTTGACCTTGAGTCTACTACCATTTATTCTTCCTAATATTAATTTTATCTACATATCCTACAATACTATTGGTCCATGTTTAGTAATATGGTGCATAACATATGGTCCTTTCCATCAAATGCACAATTTGTCTAGATGCACTTTAAACTTGCTTTCATATAGTAAGACCAATTGTCGTATTTTTAATTCTTTGCTACATAAATTTATTTCATGCCAAGATTTTTGAATTTTCTTATGCGCTTCTTGGATCCACTATGCATTTGTCCTATTTACCTCTATTTTTTCTAGTTGAGTAACCAATTTTACATAGATTATTTATCTCAAAGCCTTGTTATTATACTAATACAAAAAATTGGTACAATGTATTCTATTGGCATAACCTCTTTTATTTAATATAATATCTAAAATGAAATATGCCCCATGTTAAGTATAAATTTTGTCTTCCATGCCCATAATATTACTAGTATTCTATTATCTCATTCATCTCTTTTTACATCAAATGTTTTCATGAGCATCCTTTCTAACACTTTCCTTGTGGTTGTTGTTAATATATTTACTTGTATGATAGGTTGTACGTTTGTGATGCAAAATCATAAACTCTTATGTATGGACCTTGATTGTTTTATTGATCAAATGATTTACTCTATCACTTACCAATTTTATGGACAAATATATCTTGTGATAATGTTTTATAAAAAAAACCTAGTAATATCTCTTCTTGCATAATTAGGTGTCACAACAAATTTTACCCATTTAGTAATATAGTCTAGTAGTAACTACGTATCTATATTTAGAACTCTTAGAATCGGGGGGGGTTGGTCCTATAACATAAATTCCCCATTGTTCAAATGGTTGTGCATTTAGTACAATGTTTAGTGGAATTTCATATATTTGACTTGGTTTTCCAATCGTTTAGATATCATTGTAGTGCTTTGGAATGAGGTGAACATACTAAAATATTATTGGCCACCAAATTACACTTTATATTATTTTTTCATAGAAAATTATCTAACAAAATGGCCGCCTGGTATCCCTTCATTTTCTTCCATAAGAATGGCTTCCCTTTGATGTTCCAATGCAACTCTTTGTAATAATGCATCATTTCCCAATTTGTATAATAGTCCATTGACTATTATGTATGGTAATGAGTTAATGATAAGTTGCTTCTTCTCTTTTTCTATATGGGTATCTAGTAGAACTCCCTATTTTAAAAATTAGGCAATATCTTTTAAATTTTATGGAACTTTTAGTCACAAAATAATTCCCTTTATACTTACATCACACCTCTAAGTATTTAATTATATACATGATTCCTAAGTAAGAAGACTAGACATTAACAACACTTACTTTACTCTTTCATTACTTTTATTTTTCCCACAATTGTTATTTACTTTTCTGGAATGACCATTTTACTTTTGGATACTAAATGACATGTGACCCAACCATGTATTGATTGTTACATATTCCGAGAATCCTAGACACTACTTACCATTAGGTACAAGAGAGCCACGGGCGTTAATATCCCCTCTGGGTGCTTTTATCCCTTTCCATACTTTTCTTGATTTTGAATTACTACATCATATGGTATCTTTTATAGAGCCTTTTTTCATCACTTTGGGTTGTCTTTTTGGTTGTTAATGAAAAAATTCAAATAAGGGAATCATATATATATATATACATGAATTACTTACCATTATGAGAGAGAGTATAATTTGGGGATACTAATTACTATATACCACTTGGCAAAAGTGCAACATTCAAAGACAATATTTGGGCGACATCATTCGCTACATAGGAAGGGACATTTCTGAATTTCATCTCACATATTAATCTTGGAATAAAATTAGTTGTATCTCTCTATCTTGGTGCGAATGACACTAGAGTAACATAGATTGAAGAAAAATGATTCCATTCACACACACACACACACACACACACACACACACACACACACACACACACACACACACACACACACACACACACACACACACACACACACACACGAGAACTACAGAGAGTCTAAAATTTAGGGTAAGAGTTGGTAAAAATCACATTGGGGTGACCTCCGAGGTCAATCCACTCAATCATATACATTATTTATTTCATCTAATGTTTTTTTGAGCTTTGTGTAGGTACAAAGGGTTTATTTTGTAGGTACATGTGCAATATAGGAACCCTACAAAGAAGTGGATGTGATAAATATTGAAACTAATAGGTTAAGTTTAGACCTTGAAAATGCCAGAAGTAGATATGTTCTAGGGACACTAGCACCCAAATCATACACTAGTGCCTAGGGAATTATTTTCATACTACATGAAGTCTTAGATAATAGTTTTCCATGTAGAGCTCACACAGTCTAGATCTAGCCTGTCTCAGTCATCTTTCAACTTGAAATCAACCCAGGTCTCTTAATACAAGATAAGCCACTCTTATCTCTTATCTTACATACATACTTATACTTTTCATGTTAGATCTTGTTTGTTATTGTTATATTCATTTTATCTCAACCCTTTGTTAAAGATTTAAATTTCTTTAAAGCATTTGGTGAAACCAATCCTTACATTCCATCCTTGGATTTTCTTGTCTTCTATCATGACTAACAAATATAATAATTTTACCACTAATAATCTTAATGACCAAAATACATACCTTGTTGATCATCCTAAAAATATTGATCTTTTTCTCTTCACTGCTCACAAAGAATCCCAACAGATATCTACCTCTACACCTCTAGATACATGTTGTTGTGCAAAATGGATAGCCTAAAAATTCAAACATTCAAGCATGAAAACTAAGCCCATAATGTCAAATTTTTCTTTCTGATCACATTGTGCCCTCCTCCTAGCCAACCTATCTCCAATGGAAATATCAACCCAAATCTGAAGAAGGTACGAATTATGTTTTCAATTTTTACTTCAGTATGCAAGTAAGTGTGATGAAGTTCATGGATTGATTCAATAAAGTACAACAAAATACTAGGTCTCTAACATGCTTAGAAAGGCCAATTTTGGCCATTTTAAGGCATGTGTGCACCCTTTGGGAAGGTTATAATAATATCATAAACATCTATAGGTGGTATTAGAGAGAAATGGATGTTTTGTAAGTAATTTAGGGATGTTTAGTGAATATTTTAGGGTTTAGGGAAATTCTATGCAAAAGAGGGTTTTCATGTGTATGTAATGAATAATCAAATTATGAACATGAACTTGTCTAGATGATTTCGGGAGTTCTGTAAGGAGTTATACTGTAAACAAATAGAAAATGAAAAATTGGAATGATCCTCTACATGGTGGAAGAATCATATTTGATTCAAACATTTCAATATTCGTAAGTGCATCCCATTGTATCAAAGAAAAAGGTGTCCTAGGGTTTCTCTCCTATTGGGTGTCCCCTATATAATGGCCTCGTCATCTTCCATTCCAGTTGTTTCAACCGTGGCTAGAGATAATGGAGATTTGAGCAATGGAACTACCGATGAAGTGACCTAGGAATTTTGTTCTGAAAGTATTCCACGAGGTAATATTTCTCCTCCTGATGTGGTTTTTCCCATTCCTAAATTTAATTTTGCATGTCAATGGTTAGATAAGTTTTGTCTCATTGGGTATTTCATGGGCTGCATCCCCTCTAACAGCATGCTCAAATCTTGGGTGAACACCGTCTAGACCCATCATGGAGTCAGACTGGAAAGTGTTCAAAACATGACCAAGAGTTTCTTTCTCTTTCACTTTTCCGACCCTGCTAATGCACCCAATATTCTAGCTAAGCAAGCCACTTGGTATGTTCACAACTCGCTACTTGTATTAACCCCGTGGCAAAAGGACTATATGGTATCTGAATATACCTCCCTTAAAGTGCATGTCTAGGTTGAATTTCCTGACATTCCTTTGTCGTGTGTGTCTTTTTTGTCACTAATTCTCACTTTTATTGGCTAAGTTATTTGCCTCGAAGCTGAAAGGTTTTACCATGCTTTCCCGAAGAAGCAAGTCTGTGTTGAGATTGATCTCTCTCAAGGCCTTAAGGAATTTGTGGATATCCATATGGGGGACAAATACTACTCTGAGTGGATCATGTATATCAATATTACTAACACATGCTTTCATTTCCAAGCTTCCGATCAAAAGATCAAAGATTGTCCTCTCTATGTGCTCCAAAACCATCCTGTGGCCAAAGCATCTCTAGAACTAGTCAAATCCCCATAGGAGGAAGGTCGGAAATTTTCTGGAATTTGGCATAATAAGAGAAAATCCCAACAATCCAAGGCATTTAGCTCTAATGGCCATCATGAATCAGTTGTTAAGGAATAACTGCATAACATGCATACTAAAGAACTAACGGTTACAACTAAAGAACCAACTATCACCACCAAATCAGGTACCCCATTGCCAAAGTACTCTAGCACACCCCTCACAACGTTAGTTCTCATGGACTAGTCAACTTATGTTTATAATTTTCCCATCCCACAATCGGTGTCATTACTCTTTCCAAGCAACTTACAAGGGACTTCCAAAAGGCCCTGAAGCCCTTCTCGCATCTCTTGGGACCATATCTTGACTCATAGCATTGATTCCACCGAAGCGAAGTACAACATTGAGTATGCCAATTGGAAAAAAATTGATTTGCAATATTTTTACATCACAACACTACTCTTTTCTTGTGAAATAAATATGATGGCCTTGATGGCTTGGAGGACGGGGATATGGATCTTGACCATCATTTCCAATTAATTATTTATCTTGGAATGTTTGGGGTCTTATAGACTCCTGTCGTAAATATGTTGTGTGTGAAACTCGACAACAATTGCAAATTTGGATGTTTTATTTTTGCAGGAAGTAAAAATTATAGGTTATTAGTTACATATCGTTTACAAATCCATCTGGCTTGACAGCTTGGCTTTCTGTAGCAATCATAAAGCAGGATGTGGGGGTTTAATTTCACTTTTTGCTCCCAAATGGTGGCCTTTACTTATTGACCATGCCATCGACCTCACCAACCATGCCATATGGATCCTCTTTAATGTGGACGGATGCCCTATTGGCCTCATTAATATTTACACCTTGAACGATGTGGTTGAAAGGGCCGATCTATGGCGGTGGATCACCAACTCCATTCTCGATGCTTACTTGGTAATAAAAGGATATTTTAATATGGTTGAGTCACCTAATGATAAATGTGGCCACTTTTCTATGAGGTGGATGCCTAGTGAAAGGGAATTGTGGTATTTCATGCGTAACAAATTTGGATTTTTTGATCCTAACGCATCTCACTTTCCCACCTCTAAAGCGTGGTATACATGGACCAATCTACGTGGAGGGATAGATCATGTTCTTAAATGGATTAACAAGGCCATGTTGTCAGCTCAAGATTATTTTGAGTTTGATATTATTTATTCTATGCTACTAGAGGCCATGCCTGACGTTTTCCTTTCGGATCATTATCTAATAAGATTTTGTATCAATTGGCATGATGCGCGCCCCTTTTTTCATAAAAGCCAATTCTTTCTTAATACTGCCTTGATGCATCATGGCCCCACCATCAATCATATCAAACGTGTTTGGAATTTAATTCCACAACCTAGTCATTGCCAATGATTTCATTCACCTATGCAAACCATTTAAATTCAATGGTGGGAAGACGCGTTGACTCGAACAACAAGATTTCTTAGAATCTATGACTGACAACTGGCAATACTTCAGTGCACTCATACTTCGCTAATACCTCATCTCTCATCCAGGTGGTGGTGTCACTTTAATACAATCCCTTCTCTTAAACCCTACAACTTCAAGTTGCAATGCTTTGGCACCAAATCCAAATTGTGGACAGTTACAGTGTCAAGGGCGCACAAATCTAGGCTCAGATGCACTAGCTCAAAATTGGAGATCAAGTTTCGAAAGAATTATTTCTTTCTCTTAGATCCATAAAACCTTCCTAACAGATCAAGGCTATTATGGGTAATGAATCTCGCATCAATGACCCTCAACTTATGTTGTAAGCCTTTGTACGCCACTACAAGCTCGTGTTTCAAGCTCAACAACCCTCTGCAACTCGCCAAGCTGCTCTTGATCAATGTTTGGGTGTTGTGATGCACAAATTATCACAGGCTCAAAAGGTGATCTGTGAGAGAAAGCTCACCATTGAATACCTCCATGAAGCCACCATGAAAATGGCCAACAATAAAGCACCAGGCTGTTATGGGTTCCCTTACGAATTCTATAAAACCCTTTGGGATTCGATCGGTCAAGGCATGTTTCAGGTTTATCTTGAAGGTTTCCATAAACATTCCTTAGGGCCACACATTAATAAGGGAAAAATAAAATTCATCCCTAATCAAAGATACCCATAGAAAATTACTTGTTGGCATCTAATTACGCTTCTGAACGTCTCCTATAAAATCATTTCCAAAGTGTTAGTTATGTGGTTACGTAATATTCTACCATTTGTTGTTCAGCCATAACAAACAAGATTTATACGAGGATGATACATCATCGATAACATCATTACGTTGTGGAAAGGCACGGAATGTGTAATGCCATCTTCCCTTTGACACTAAATGAACCATGATTATCTTTTCCGAATTGTTATGATCGTAAACCTAACTGTTGTATTCTAGTTAGCATGTAAATAAAATGTGTAGACATCAGGATTTCTATGGTGTTTTTGTTATTATTATTACCTCGACTCTATTTCATACTGTGGACCCTAATGGGCATCTAAGGATAAGACAATTAGCTCAAGCAATTATGTTGTTGTAGATTGATTGTGATACCTTCACTCTTCGATATTGTTTTGTTTAGTCTATCTGTCTGATGATACACATAGTCATCACTACACAATGAACCTAGAAATATTAATAGATGAATGATAGTAACACATTGTGATATGAAAATTGAAGGATAAACAAATCTAATCAAACTGATTAACTTTTGATAGACTGTCAGTTTGGAAGAAAATGATGTGTTGTCATTTTAGATATATGTTGATATTTCAAATTATTTTCATATTGATATTTATTATGATGTTCAAGGTTATTTTGTGATTCCTTTCATGTTGGAGAATTGGTAAATTTTGAACAAATGAAATTATTCCTTAAGTTAAATGATTTAGTTGTTTTATTATCGTAATTGCAAACTGATGTATTAGTGGAATTGAAATGTTGAAAATTGGAGTAATTGTTTAATTACTTGGTCTTAGCAATAGTAGCTATGATAGTTGATGTTGAAATTGATAAGTAGATATAAGAATTTTATTTGCTCAATATCACTAATATGGCCATGAGGCGAGAAAGGTATCGTGTGATTTTGTAGGAAATTAATTCACAACAATAAACTACAGGGGGTAGGAGACCAACAACGAAGGAATGTGGGGTATTGGTAACAAGGGTCACCATGGCAACTAGTTTTTTGTGGTGTGTGTGTCTTGTTCTTTGTTAGGGGCTTGCATGGGGGGGATAACCTCCAAATGTGACCAAGGGGTGTGTGTGTTCTTTTATTTTGTTTCCTTTCATTTAATTTTAACTATGTGATTATTTAGTGATGCATTTACTCTTGTATTAATTAATTAAATTATGTTTAGTTAATAAATTAATCATGGAACTAAACTAATGATGGATGGGACAAAAGAATTCATTTATTGGATTTGATAGCTCTTTGGTTTATGTATTTAAGTTGAGTGCTTATGATCTTGAGTGTTGTACACTCCATATCTCATTAGAAATTCGGATTTGTCCTTAAGGGCAAATTTTGGAGGCTTGTGGGACAAGCTAAACTTGTCCCACACCCCTTAAATTACTATGCCAACCCTACCTATGGGTTGGGGGGTCAAAAATAGACCCCATTATGTGTTTTGGGAAGACAAAAGGGTAAATTTTTATTACACTTTCTTACATGTATTTATTTTAGTCTTTGAGGGATGTGGGTTTAGATTGTGTGTGTAAGTAAGATGTCATTTCTTTAACCACTTATTAATTATGCTTTAGGGCATGGGTTTGAATTGTGATGTGCAGTTGAGGATGAGTGATGTGGCATCCTAGATGGAGCCACCTCGCCCTCCTCTTTCCTTTTCCTTTATATGCATGTTTAATTGTTGTTTTAGGGGCTACTTCCTCATTTTTTGGGAATGCTTGGAATTTTGGAGAGCTTGTTTGAGAATGGAGCTTTGAGTGGAATGTGGTTGCATAGGAATATGGAAGGCTTGGTGATTATTGTGTATTTATACTCTTTATTTTTTAGGTATATCTCTACCTTTGTTTTTACCTTGTTACTTTGTTGTGCTCTTATGTGTAGATGTTGATTGTTACTTTGGTTATGCTTGATGGAAATAAACTTGATTCTTAGGTTATGGGAGAAATGGAAATGGGGATAAAACTTGAGGGAGGCATAAGCGAAATGTTAATGAGATTTTAGGACGGAGTTGGGTTGGGATGTCCACCTTGTTGATAAATATGTTTTGTATTTATTTTGTTATTATCTTGAGGGAGGAATAAGAGTGGTGTATCTTCTTAGAGGGAGGCATAAGAGTGTTGTGTGTATTGTGATGGAAGTTTTTGAGGCTCATAGGTGGATGACCAAGCCCTTGAGTGGCATAAGAAGAACCCCCATGTTCATTTCTCATCCATGGCTTTAGCATGAAGCCTTTTTGTTTAGATATTTTTTTGGTTAGTTGTAAAGAAATTGGTATTGTGTTATTACATTGATTTTCTTGAATTCATGTGTATGTGGAAGCCATTTTTTTGGAGTTGTCATGGTTGTCTAAATAGCCCTCATTGCTTCCTTGTTGGGGCTTGGGGGAAAATGAAGGGAGAAGGCTTCTCTCCCTCATTGGATATTTTTTTTGGGTGGAGAGTGTTGCCTACTCCCCCATTCTATTGTGTGTTTGGCTGGATGAAGATGGTGAGCTCAATGGAAAAGGTGCTCTTGTTGGAGAAAGGATTGTAGAGTTGCATCTTGTGTTGTTATGATCCTACTACTCATAAATTGTAACAATAGTTTATTGAATGTAATCTTTTTCATTCTTGGGAATGTCTTTTTATAATGTACAATTTTTCATAAGAATATGAGGCTTGCAAAGGTCTTGAAAATGGAAATTAAGTTCTTTCAAATTTAAATTCGTGTTTAGGATTTCATTGTTTATAGTTTTTTGCTCTTGGATGGGAAATAAATGTTGAATAATTTCATTATGGATAATCCTTGTTCACTAGAATGTTGAAGTAATTTTATTTAATAGTGGCTATTGTACCTTATCTAGCTAGATGTGTAATAGGATTAGGCATGATTAACTTATGAATAAAATCTCTACCTTGTGGATATAGGGTTGATCAAAGTAAAGGTGCGAACCACAACCAATTAGGCCTTTAAGATGATTGTATAAACGAAATGGAAAGTGATAAGTTTTAAATCCCTATAATTAAACAATTGTGCACTACTTTTTGCCTAGTGCATGTAAAGCTTATCCATATAAAATGTGACAGTTACCCGTCCACATTATTTGTATTTTTTTCTTATAAAGGGAATACAAAAAAATTGCTAAATGAATGTATATTATTAATATACAATAGTTATTTCATGATAATGTACAAGGGTCATTTTCACAAGCCATATTACCTTTATGTGATTTTAATACATGTTATTCTTCTTAACAAATGCTAATAATCATGTTTTATTGTTAAATAATTCTATATTCACATACATGTAATTATATATATATATTATCTATTTATATATATTATAATAAATTATAGTGTTTGAAAGTATTATTAAAATGCCCAAGCGTTATATTCGGCTAGGGTTAGACTTTTATTTATTAAGTAAACTAAATAAAAGAAAAGAAAAGAAAATAAAAAAATTATATGTTTAGTCCATGTATGGTCGTGGTCTCTTCTTGTGTAGGCTTTTATTTAAGAATGTGGTTGGGGAGAGAGGCATCGACCACACCCCCAACCCATACACTTGTAAATGGGGTGGGTGTGGGTTCGGTAGCCCTCTCATAATAATTTTGAATCACCTCATTAATTAAAGTGCCCCACTCCCAAACTCCATAACCCTTCACCCTAACCCCCCACACATACACCTAAATCACCCCACTAAACCCCCCCAAACACTAAACTCCTTCCTCATGTTAAAAGCGTGACTATTGTTTAAATTTGCGGACATGGTAATTATTGCTTCCTTTCTCCTTGGGACAGCCTGTACATTTTTTCCTACACAGCCACGAGGGATTTGACCTCTCCTCATATATATATATATATATATATATATATATATATATATATATGGTTTTGGTTTTTTTTTTGTAAAAATACAGTTAGATATCAAGAAAAACCCTGAATCTTTGGGTAATTATAAAATGAAATAAAAAAATGATTGTATTTTTTGACCTTATCAAATTTGTAGGGTTTCAGGTACAACCCAAATGGGTATACTCTCAAAGTATGCACCTTGAATCTACAAGTACTTCAAATGAATAAACACACAAGAAAAATCAAGACCCAAAAAGGGGAAATGAATGGATCCAAGTCTTCAACCTGAAATTTTATTCAAATAAGAGCTTGCAATCCCCTCTAATGACCTCCATGTCTTCACCTTCTCCTCTCTTCTTCCTTAACCTACAAGTAAAAAAAAGGAAATCAGAGATTAGGTTTAGAAACAGAATATATGAAAATGCATACAAGATTTCTAGGGTTACTTTTAGAAAACCTAAACCTAAGGGCTATGAAAGATTAGATTTAAGGGTGTAGGATGAACCGTACATCACTTAAGTGATGGGGTATTCAAATGGGAGTGAATTAAATAAATGATGTGTTATCTCAATTTATCCCCCAAAAAAATTAATCAAACATGGCCCTCTGTAAGAAGAAATCCAAGGGATAGCTACGTCACACAAATCCACGCTTTAAATCTAACAAAAAGATTGCAGACGGGATCTATAATGGAGCATCAAGGTCGGGGAAGGAGGCAAGAAGCATCAAAGAAAACTAGAGCCCATAAGGAAAAGAAATGGAAAAAACATGAAGGCTTCGGGCTCTACGAATGATTCAGAAAGAGCCTAAAATTGGCTAAGTATGGGGGAATCAGCGGAAGCCTCAATGTTCCTCAGTGGCACATCTTCAAAGATTAAACTCAAAAATTAGACTTGAATAAGCATGAGGTTTCCATGTGTCCCAGAGTAAAAAAGGGTGAATTTTAGGCCCAAAATGATTAATTTTAGAGGACCAATGGAAGCATCCACATGTTTGAACAGTGCACCTTCAAGGGTCAAAGCAAAAGGAGATTCCCAAAGGAGCATGGAGCTTCCACGTGTCTCAGGCCTGAAAAAAGATAGAGTTAGCCATTGAAAATTCTAAACAAGTGCAAGGCTACCACGTGTAAACTCGGTGAAATTTCAAGATGGGAGCCAAAGGAAGAGACTCGAACTTGCGTCAGCCCTCCACGTAGTTAGTAGTCAACAGAGGTCAAATGGAAAGTGGGTCCAAATTGGTTAAGTATGAAGTGCAGGCAGAAGGAGCCATATGTTTTAACAGTGCACATTCAAAGGCATGGCATAAAGAAGAGACTCGGAGGAGTTCAAAGCCTCCCCATGTCAGCCCGATGCATCTTCAAAGATAAATTAAAAATTTTCTCTTTAAACAAGTGCCAATCCTCCACATGTACCAGGTCAGATATACAGCCCCGCCAAGTAAAAGGACTTAGTCAAAACATGAAGGAAAAAATCAAAGCCACAAAAGAAGCCATGTGTCAGCCTGATGCAACTTCAAAAGAAAAATTCAAAAGCATTCCTTCAGCGAGTGCCAGGCCTCCATGTGGCCATATTTCAAGTCAAAGTGGGGAGGCGGGTCTCCAGGAGTAATTTTAACTTTTGGCTCCGTTTCCAAGAGACATAAAGTATAAATATGAGTCATGCCTCCACCAATGCCCAAGGAGCCACGTGTCAGTCATATATTGTGATGTGGGTCGGTGGGCCTTGGAGTGATTTTTTTTCTCTTATGGAAAATATGGACTGACGGACCCGAAGATGGTTTTTTGGCAAAAAGTGAATTTTGGGACTGCAGACCCATCCTACTAACTGGTTTCTACCATTTTTGTAAGGACTCAATTCGAATATTCAAATGGACATATCTTTTGACCGATTGCCCCAAATTTGAAAAAATTGGTACTGCTGGAAAGATCTCGACCTTGTCTATGCCATGGAGGTTTGAAACTTAAATTTTAGCATGGTCAGGTGGGTAAAAAATGGGAAAATGTCTTCACGCCATTAATACATGATGTGATTGCTCCAATAACCAGATCAAATTAGATTTGATCTGCCATTCTTCTCTTTCAAGCAATGAAAAGACATGGAGCGGCAGATTTGACTGATTGTGGGTGGATTTGTAGTAACAGTAATAGCCATTAGTTGAGTTTTAAATCAATTTTTCCCACCTCTCTCTCCTTCTTCTTTCGATGTCGAATCTATCAAAAGAATGGGTTGGGTTCATTATAAAAGGATGGACATTTCCATTTTGCACTCTCCCTTCTTCCCTTGTCTATAAGCACATTTGTGGAGTTCTAAACCTCCCATTCAAGTCGTAATACAAGATTTTTTGCCTCTTGGCCACTGTAATGCATTGTATCAACTTTTGGAGCTATAATATACGTCTGTGGATGATTCTTGACCATCTCATATGTTTATTGTTACCTTCTGATCTCTCATTGTAGTTTGGTTATATGTGCATGGCGTTTCCATTGCATTTTATGGTTTGCATTAGCTTGCAAAACGAGTGCTTAACATTCCTTTGGGTATCACCTCATTAGCTTAGGTTTGTTTTTTGTATCTTGTCAACCCTGTATCCTTCGTAAAATAGAGTAGGTTTAGAGTAGATCCTTTCAAATTTACTTGGGTACACCTGAACAAAGAATAGAAATCGACCATACTCTGGAGAGCTCTCTCAACTTACAAGGTCCCACACTTTGATAGATGCTCCATGTTGTGTAATCACACTGAGAGTCTCAACCCATTTGGTTGCAGACATTCAGGGGTGCTGTGATTCTGTACTAACAAGATGCGTGTGTAATACTTAATGGGGCCTAAGGGGTTAGACCATGTTGGGTACCCTTGACACCTTAGGTATTAAACCATGTTATTTTGACTTATTTTTAAAATAGGAGATTATTAATTTTACCTAATAAAACGTGGAATTAATTTTGGGACCATTCAATAGATAGATTTAATAAGAGCCTTGGGGCTAAATAGAAAAATAAAGTAAAATGGATTAATATTTGATTCAAGCAATGGAACTTAATAGGGGAAAACAAATCAACATATTTTAATAGGGTTTGACCGAGGGTAACTAAATATCATTTTGGTCCCAACTTCCAATTAATAGTTTAAAATTTTGTAATCTGAATTTAATTAAAATTCGAGCTAAGGCCTTCGAACCTTTCAAAAAAAATTATTCCATAATTTTTCCTACCTCACTATCAGGTTTCTCGTGAGTTCTTGATGAGAAAAATATGTGATTTACACTTGGTATCAAAGTCGTGGGTTCAACTCTTAGACCCTGGGCCAACTTAAAACCCGCAAACCAGATAACAGAATTTGAACCACCATAATTAAAATAATAAAGTTTTTTTTTGAATTGTTGTGCTCACCAAGTAGCATTTTATCAAACTCGGGTAACTAAAAATGTTAAATTAAATTGATATTATTGCAAACTATGGTGTGCCAATAACTTGTTTTCCTTGATAAGATGTGATTTAATGAGTCCTAACTCTTTCTTTGGTTGTATGATGTGATAAACCCTTTGTGAATCTTTCTCATTGGAATAATAAATTGTATGGTGTGATTCTTGTGGTTGGACATTAGTGGTTGTGTTCAGGGATCAGGAAGAGTAAATTAGAAGTTGTTTAGTTGTCTAAATCTCCCCTCTTTTCTTTAGTCGTTAGACAAGTTAGTTTTGGTTACCTCTTTGGTGACTTAATCCCTGTGTGAGTAAGTGGATATCAGGTCTTAGTGTCACTTTTGATCCAACTGTGCGTATACGTTATTAGAGCGGAGCTCGAGGTATAGTACCCCTATTAGCAGCCATAAATGGCTACGAAGTGATTGTGATGTTGACTTCTATATTATATATATATATATATATATATATATATATATTCGTAAAATGGTGTTATTTTATCAAGAATCAACATCTTATTTTATGTTTGGATTGAGAATCTCTGAGGGTATTTTAGTTATTTATATTTTGCAAAAAAACATTAGACATTGCAATGCGGCTACTTAACCACTTTCCTTGATTGCCAATATTTCTTGGATTTTACTTTAATTGGTGACTGAAATCTTGTTTATCTATTGGCTAATTAGCTAAACGTTACATGACTCTTTCTTGCATGTTGTTGAACTGGTTCTACGTTGTTTGTATTATGACATTTCGTCATATGGGGGTACACCCTAGGTTCCTTAAATGTCTTCTTAGGTGCTTTAAAGTTATACCCTAGTTTTGGAAAGATGGAACCTTGAGTGTGTCTAGGATCTTGGAGAGTTCATTGTGTAGTGTGGTCAAGTTGGCAGTTGCAAGAGGTGGTGGTGATGATCCTACAACATGGTAAGAGCTTTTATCCTTGTCAAAGTAGATGTGTTTGGTTATGGTCTTATGTATTTTGTTGGGATTGGATTGAATTTTTGTTGACTATAGATGTTAGTGGAGAAGTGTTTGTATTGGTAGTGGCATTTCATCGATGACATGCTAAATTTTATCATGATTTCCTTGTTTCATTATAAAATTATTGACTTGTGGGTTGTATGTATCTTGGTAATTATGATTAGATTTAATCCCATTTGGGAAATGTGTTTAATTAATTGTGTTTTTTTTCTCTCGTTGACCTATAAATAAGTCTACCCTTGCCTTAACATTTTAAATTTATATGAATAACACTTTATGACCTATTAATC
Source organism: Taxus chinensis (assembly GCA_019776745.2). Lineage (NCBI taxonomy): Eukaryota > Viridiplantae > Streptophyta > Pinopsida > Cupressales > Taxaceae > Taxus > Taxus chinensis. The sequence goes on along the minus strand of CM034151.1, from coordinate 2,160,377 downwards.
TTTGGGTTACGTGGAGACACTTATGGATTCTTTTGGGTCTCTCGGACCTTGCTCTTAGAGATGTTAGTTTAGTAGATTTTAATATTTTAATCTCATTGGTACTCATATTGTGCTTCTTCTTTTAAACCTACAACTCTTGGTCATAAATTCCATGTTTGGGTAGATTAGTTAATGGTCCTCTTACATTTGATGTCTTCTTATGGGAGATGGTGTGTCCTTGGAGTAAAATGTTTCCTTGTTTTTTTTTTGGGTTGGTGGTATCTTGTGGAAATAAGAGTGTTGATTAGAAACTTTCCTTATCTTATTATGTGAGTAAAATGTTTGAGCCTAAACAAAAAACATTGTTAAACCTCTAAAATTTGTAAAAGTAAATATGCCTCTTTAATGGGTCTTTCCTTGTAACTTCTTTTGAGACTTGTGGAGACCCACTAGGAATGTTTAACGATGCTTGTAATTATTTGGTAAACCCTTGAAATATTGGTGTGATACATGTTGGTTGATAGATTCCTATTTCTTACCAGATTAATGATGTGTTTGTTATGTTTAATATCTCTTGTTCCTTTAAAATTAAAAATGCAATATGTTGAGTTATCTCTTATTCCCATAAAATTAAACATGTGATATGGTTGACTTTCCTTTGCATTAAGATCTATTTGGTAAAATGATTAAATTGAGCATAATAAAAATCTAATTGAGGAGCTTGGACTTGAAACTTATTAGCTACACTGGAACATTAGGAAAAGGAAAATGGTTTCTTGCTATAATCTTGGAAGATTAATAGAAGAAATAAAACTATGTAGAAGAATAGAAAGGAAACTTTGTCCTTCTACCTTCCCTAGGAGTAAAACAAAATTTTTTACTTCCTATATAGAATGGCGAGATATCATGCCCACCTTGGTGGTGCTCCTTATAACAAAAACTTGTGATGTCATAATGGGAGGAAGTATTAATTTAGAAAACTCGTAAGGATTTTTCTTAGCAAGCAAAACTATAAATTTTGACTTAATAAGTTGATTTATAAAATGAGTAAGATTTATGTATTGAGTACAATATAGTCAAACAGAAGTTGACTATTCTATTTTAAGAAAAGAATGGGGTGAATAATTTACTAATAATAAAATTGCTTGCTAGGCAAGTCTCCCTCCTTTGAGCATGCAAATTCATCTTCTTCTTTGTTCTGTCTTCTTGTGAAGCATGCAAAAAATACAACTCTCTGCCTATGAGAAAATAATTACAACACTTAGCAATATTCACAAAAATAATTACTCCTTGTGGGGACCACCTACTATGTGCACATGTTCTGATATTTACATCTTTTCCTAAGTGGTCACATGAGTGACATTTTGTAACTCCACTCCAACCTCCTTGTGGGGACCACCTTTAACTCGCTTGGTTTGGCCACCTTGGTGGACTTTAGCATATTAAAGGGCATGTTTGAATATGCATGGGAAACTTTGTAATAGTTACCACCATATTATATTTGACCACCTTTATAACAAAACTATGACATATAGATCTCCTACCCATAGAAAATCATGTAGTCTTGGCATATTTCCCCTAAACTTTACCTTCTAATAATCAGATTATTACTACCTGATCTCGGACCCTTGTAGGCTTTAATTATTTGCCGATAATTTACTCCTTTTAAGTAATCAATTTAAAATAATGCAAGACAATAATGACAATTGCACACAGATTGATTACGGAGTTCGGCAATTGCCTACGTCTCCGGGTTCATGGTCGAACCGTTCCACTAGTCAAAACTTGTAAGTTACAATAGTACTTTCACAAGAAAACCTAATGGAATTTTACTTGCCTAGAAGAATAACCAGACCTTTGGACGACAAGGGTGAAAAATAGCACCCGACTTCCACCTTCCTGGCATACAATCTCCTTCGGCTTCGATCGGCCTTCCCGACGCTATCAATGCGAAGCTAGCACTCCGGTCGACAATCCAGGATTTGCAAGTAATTGGTGTGGCTCAATGGGCCTATTGGGTAGTTTATAATTTACTCCCAATCACAAATATTTCATCTACTATTGCCTAAAATTATAGGTCAATAATAATACAAACATCCCTAAAAATTTAGGTCTTCACACAACAACAAGCTCTCTTCTTGGCTCAGATTCACCTTGAGCTCTGTGAGCTTCTCTGTATTTTTGTGTGTGTCCCCACAACAAGCTTAACAAATGTTGAGTGTGTCCATTACAATGAAATGGGTTCCCTATTTATACAAAATTAGGGCCCTTAAAAAATGCAATTACATATTATCCTTAGGCTAATTTAGCCTAAACCCGTAGCATGTGGGATAAAATACCCATATTGGGCGTTTTGCATTTGAAATGGGATAAATCCCCATCCCATAGCATTTGGTAAGGGTTAAAAATCCCATTGGCATTGTATAAATGGGATTAAAATCCCAAATTTGGTGCATTTTGAAGTGGGTCCCACATTTTGTGGTTGGATAATGTTTAAGGCTTTAAATAGCCTTCCCATGCATATGTGAAGTGGTCAAAGGACCACGTTAGGCTTAACCGCCCCCACCACTTCAAGTCTTCACCACGTGGATTTCCACGCATGGCATAACCATTCCCTACCACCGCTTCACTCCTCCTCCACATGGAAGTAATAATAGCATGTTGGCGGTTTAATACTAATGTATAAACATTAATATGTATATATGTGGCATGGCATATATGCGTGGCATTTGGAAAGTGGACTTACCAAGATAATATAATTTCGACCCATACAATGTGGCATAGAAATAATTAACTCGGTAATAGCATATATTCCACTTGTCGTCTCCCGATAGGAAAATCGAGTGAATTCGACGAGTGGTGGCAAGCCACGTGGTGGCTTGTGGACCCACCACGTCGGCGATAATACCATAGTCCACACGGCGGCCGGGCTCCCCTCCGTAATAAAAGTTGAGCCTCTTGTTCCCGTGCACCATTTTTACGCTTGTCGAAGACCGGTGATCAAAAACCAACAAACAACTCCCTTTTGCCTTTTCACCACGTGTCACAGTGCCATTGGTCCAATATTGACCAGTTGACCAGAGTTGACTTTCCCGTTGACTGAACTTTGACCGAACATATCTAGAGCTCCCGATGTCCGTTTGTCGCGTTCTCATAGTCGTTGGAAAGCTCTCGAGATGATCTTCTGCACTGACACCATTTAGGGATGTTTAGGGAACTTTCAAAAATGATCCCCTGATCACACCTCCCCACTGAGAAAAGCTTTTTGTCCCAAAAAGCTTCCATACTATCCTGAATCTGAAAAACTCTGCTGCCACCTCGGAAGTGCTGCTGTAGTAGACCCTTGGGTCTTCTCCTCCAACCTTCTCACTTCGACAACTCTGCTCTGATCCTGGGACCTGTGGGTTATGGGCCCATGACGCTTCCGCTGCGCCACTCTGATATCCGAAGAAGACCTCCACGCCTCCGCTTTATGGTGCTAAGTTTCTGAATGAAACCTCAACGCTCCTTCTGTGCGGTGCTAAGCTTCTTGATATCTGACAACAAGGATCTTCTTTTACTCTATAACACAGCTCCTGGCTCCGAGTTGATTCCGCAGAATCCAAACTGGTTTGAAGGAACTCCATGTTACGTAGAGCTTTGATTGATCCGATGTCGGTGATGGACAATGCCTTGTCCCTTTACAGACCTCAACGCCTCCAATGCATGATGCTAAGCCTCTTTCAAGACCTCGAGCCTCCGATGCATGATGCTAAGTCTGTTACAGACCTCAACGCCTCTGATGCATGATGCTAAGCCTCTTTTAAGACCTCAAGCCTCCAATGCATGATGCTAAGTCTGTTACAGACCTCAACGCCTCCGATGCATGATGCTAAGCCTCTTTCAAGACCTCAAGCCTCCAATGCATGATGCTAAGTCTGTTACAGACCTCAACGCCTCCGATGCATGATGCTAAGCCTCTTTCAAGACCTCGAGCCTCCAATGCATGATGCTAAGTCTGTTGATCAGCTACCATTCGTATGTGTGGTCGCAATGCCTTGACACCGAATGACGTTCCGAGCTAATCCTTTGAGAGCTCCTCTTGTTGACATACTAATATCAGGTACCATTCTGCTGCACGGTCACAATGCCTCTACACAGAATGAAGTTCCGACCCGACGTCAATGCCAACGGTGATTCAGCTACCATTCTGCTGCACGGTCACAATGCCTCTACACAGAATGAAGTTCTGAGCTGATCTTTGTGAACTCTATTGTCTGCACAAATGGCAGATCAATCTCCAAGCTTTATATGAGTTAAATCATGTATCCAAGCTGTAACAAGTACTCACAAGCTGATTAGGAGATATGTTTGGAGCATTAATCAAATTTTCTAAGTAAGAAAATCCACTGAGTATTGTAAACCTTTCTCTCAGCATTTTCTCACAAAATCTGATCTCCAAACTTAATACTGCATACGATTCATCAATCTGAATTATGCAATATATAATTGAAAAATTGTTGACTTACCCATTTTAAAGGACTTTCACTTTCAGGTATTACCTGGTCCTGGGTTGAATTGTCAACTGGTGGTGGAGTAGAAACTTCTTCTGCCTTTGCAATAGGCCTCCATTCCATCTTTGGCTTGCCATTACTCTGATGGCGAGATGGATGCAGTTTCCAGCAATTTTCCACCTGATGCCCATTCCTCTGGCAATGAGCACAAAAATTCCTCTTAATCTCCTTCTTCTGGGATGAGGAACTCTTTCTGCCATTTCTCGACTCTGCATGACGAGATTGGTCTTTCTGGTTTGCCTTGTTCCTGACGAACGGCATCAACTTCTTCATCAGTGTCCTTCTCTTCCAGCATCTGGCCACTGAATGATTATGCAATCCACAAAAAGTACATGGAAAGGAATTCCACATCTTCTGAAAATCATAACCATACTTCTTAAGCTGAAAAAGTGGATCAGAAGTTTTATTGTGCTTATGATTATGGTAAGAAACTGGAGGTGGAATCTCATTACCTCTTCGCTGATTTCTCTTACCACATCCTTGCCTGTGACGACGAAGCACAACTTTCCTGCTCAGAATCTTCTTGCAGGACTAGTGGGGTAATCACTTTGCTTTCGGAAGCTTGTCTCCCGTCAGCGTTCTTGGAGCATTCTCCAATTTCCATTCCCACACTAGGATAACCCAAACCTGTAAAACGAGGACGATCCTCGACCTGTATTGGGTTAGCAATGCCTTGGCCATTTTTACCAAGGCCTCTTCCATCAAATCCCATTTTATCTAGTAACTTGGATCCAATGCCTCTAGTATGCTTTTCAAACAAACCAAAGACTTCATTACCTGAATCCGAAACCGAATGGGAGGAAGAAGAAGATTCCAGTGGTGAACAACTTACAGTGCAGTCATCTGCCATGGCCTCTGCATCTGAAGTTGAAGGTATTTCCTTCCTCTGATCACCACACTGCAACCTTGCCAAGAGCTCATCCTTGGTTTGCAGTTCTGATTTCAAACGAGCATTCTCCTCTTCCAAGGAGTAATACATTGATCGCAGGAGAGAATTCTCTTCCTGGATCTGGTGATTATAAGCTTCAATTTCCTCGAGCTTTGCCTGTTTAGACATCTTGCCCATAGTGCACTTGTACCCTGTTCACACAAACTGAACCAACTGCACCAATCTTGAAGCAATCACTCTGTTAATCAGATTTACTGAAAAACAAATATGGAGCTAAACCAGCTCTGATACCAAACATGATCCGAAAATAATCAGATTATTACTACCTGATCTCGGACCCTTGTAGGCTTTAATTATTTGCCGATAATTTACTCCTTTTAAGTAATCAATTTAAAATAATGCAAGACAATAATGACAATTGCACAAAGATTGATTACGGAGTTCGGCAATTGCCTACGTCTCTGGGTTCGTGGTCGAACCGTTCCACTAGTCAAAACTTGTAAGTTACAATAGTACTTTCACAAGAAAACCTAATGGAAACTATTTAAACTTGCTTAGAAGTACACCAGTTCTTCAGATGACAAGGGTGAAAAATAGCACCCGACTTCCACTTTCCTGGCATACAATCTCCTTCGGCTTCGATCGGCCTTCCCGACGCTATCAATGCGATGCTAGCACTCCGGTCGACAATCCAGGATTTGCAAGTAATTGTTGTGGCTCAATGGGCCTATTGGGTAGTTTATAATTTACTCCCAATCACAAATATTTCATCTACTATTGCCTAAAATAATAGGCCAATAACAATACCTGTTGACACATCCCCTAAATAATTTAGGTCTTACAAATAATAAGCTTGGGTTAACTCTCCTCTTGGCCGCCACAACAAGCTTAACAAATAATAAGCTCTAGGAATGTGTGTCCGTTTGTGTGTGTCCATTACAATGAATGGGTTCCCTATTTATACAAAATTAGGGCCCTTAAAATATGCATTACATATTATCCTTAGGCTAATAATAGCCTAATCCCGTAGCATGTGTAATGGGATAAAATCCCATTGGGCGTGGATTGCATTTTTAATGGGATTAAATCCCCATTGAGCGGCTAGCATTTTTAATGGGATTAAAATCCCATATTGGGGCTATAAAGTCCCACATTTTGTGGTGGGATAATGTCTTAAGGCTTTAAATAGCCTTTTCCCACGCATATGTGAAGTGGTCAAAGGACCACGTTAGAGGCCCCCATAACCGCCCACCTCCACGTGGATTTCCACGCATGGAATTAGCATGCCCCTACCACCACTTCACTCCTCCTCCACGTGGAATATATATGTTGGCGGTTTAATACTAATGTATAAACATTAATATGTATATATGTGGCATTTGGAAATTGGTTTGTAAAGTGGACTTACCAAGATGATATAATTTTGACCCATACAATGTGGTATAGAAATAATTAACTCGGTCAATAGCATATAGTCCACTTGTCATCTCCCGATAGGAAAATCGAGTGAATTTGATGAGTGGTGGCAAGCCACATGGTGGCTTGTGGACCCACCACGTTGGTGATAATACCATAGTCCACACGGCGGCCGGGCTCCCCTCCATAATAAAAGTTGAGCCTCTTGTTCCCGTGCACCATTTTTACGCTCGTCGAAGACCAGTGATCGAAAACCAACAAACAACTCCCTTTTTCCTTTTCACCACGTGTCACAGTGCCATTGGTCCAATATTGACCAGTTGACCAGAGTTGACTTTCCCGTTGACTGAACTTTGACCAGAACATATCTAGAGCTCCCGATGTCCGTTTGTCGCGTTCTCATAGTCGTTGGAAAGCTCTCGAGATGATCTTCTGCACTGACACCATTTAGGGATGTTTAGGGAACTTTCAAAAATGATCCCCTGATCATCCTGTCAAGAAGAAGTTATCATTCTTCTTGTACTCTAGGCCAAAGTCCATGGTTCCTCTGATGTATCTCAGTACCCTCTTTACTACTTTCCAGTGACAAACCCTTGGTTCTTGCATAAATCGAGAAAGATAACTGACTGCATAGCTGATATCTGGCCTAGAATAAGTTAAGTAAATGAGACTCCCAATCAATTGTCGATAAAGAGTAACATTTACTTTTTCTGATGGATCTGTGTGAGACAATTGAAGCCTTGTTTCCATAGGTGTAGCCATTGGTATACTATCCATCATTCTAAATTTCTCAAGCATTGTCTTGGCATATTTTAGTTGAGTAATAAAGATGGGATTTTCATTTTTCCATACTTCAAGTCCAAGACAATAATGAAGAAGCCCGAGATCTGTCATGTCAAATGATCAATTTATATCTTCCTTAGTTGTTTCAATCATCTTCACCGGACTTCCAGTGATGACTAGATCATCGACATATACTACTATGATCACTATCTCCCCCCCTTTCTTTTTGAGATAGAGATTAGGATCATATGGACTTCTTTTGAATCCATGTTTGATGAGATGCTCATCAATCTTTATGTACCATGCCCTAGGAGCCTGTTTGAGACCGTACAGTAACTTTATGAGTCTACATACCTTTCCTTCTTTACCTGGTATGACAAAACCTTCCGGTTGAGTCATGTAGACTTCTTCCTATAAATCCTCATTGAGAAATGCATTTTTTACATCCATTTAATGAACTTTCCAACCAAATTGTGCAGTTAAAGCAAATATCATCCTGATTGTTTTGATCTTAGTTGTTGGTGCGAATGTTTCTTCATAAGCAATGCCTTCTTTTTGTGAATAACCCTTAGCTACCAATCTTGCCTTGTATTTATCAATGCTTCCATTTGATTTGTACTTTGTTTTAAATATCCATTTACAACGTATTTCCTTCTTCCCTGGTGGAAGATCTGTAAGCTACCATGTATTATTCTTAATCAAAGAGTTGAATTCTGAATTCATAGCATCTGACCAAGGTTTTGACTGCTGAGCATCTTGAACTGTAGTGGGCTCACTTGATTCAATTACTGTACTCATTAAGGTTAATTTTACCTCATTTTGAGTCATACTGCGAGTTCTAGGTCCTGAAGTGGATGTGTTACGATCACTATCCAACTTAGCATCTCGAATTAGATTAGTATACCACTTAGGCATGCGTTTAGCTGTTCTTGTAGATGGAGGAGTTGAATTATCCTCATCATCATTATCTTCATCAAGAACATCTTCTATTTTCTTAGTAGGATTGTTTTGTGAGTTTATGGAAGGAGCATCTACTTCTTTATTTTCAAAAAACTCAACATCTCTACTTGTGAAAAATTTTCTTGTTTTTGGATCCATTAACCTGTATCCCAAGGCTTCATCACTGTATCCCAAGAATATAAGTTGTTCTAATTTCATATCAAGTTTAGTTCTCTTTTTCTTAGGAATGTGCATACTTGCCTTGCATCCAAAAACTCTAAGGTGTTTTATAGATGGTTTGTTCCCTGACCAAGCTTATGTGGTGTTATTCCATCAAGAGCGGAAGTGGGAACTCTATTCAGCAGATAGACTGTTGTTTTTACTGCTTCTACCCAATATGTTTTACTCAAGCCTGAATCATCGATCATACACCTTACCATATCCATTATAGTTCTATTTCTTCTCTCAACTACACCATTTTGTTGTGGTGTATATGGAGGTGCCATTTGCCGACGAATTCCATGTGTTTCCAAAAAATCTTTGAACTCATTACCGGTGTATTCACCCCCTCAATCTGAGCAGAGTGTTTTAATTTTCTTAATAATTGCATTTTCACAAGCTACTTTGAATTTCTTGAAAGTTTCAAAGGCTTGGTCTTTGGTGCGAATGCAGTATACCCACATTTTTCGGGAGTAATCATCAACAAAGAGCATAAAATATTGAAACCCTGAATGACTAGGTCTCATAGGTCCGCATAGATCGGTATGCACCAGATCAAGTTTACCATGAGCCTTGAATGTACTACTTTTCTGAAAAGAAGCTCTATGTTGTTTTCCTGCCAAACAATTTGTGCACTTGTTTGTATTTTTCTTGAAATTTGGTAGTCCTCTTACCATATTATTTTTTCGAAGTGTTTCAAGATAGCCAAAACTTACATGGCCAAATCTTCGATGCCACAATTGTGCTGATGATGTATCCTTAGCTACAAGGGCCTGATTTTTGGTGTGAAAAAAATCCAACTGAAACATATGACCTACACCAAAAGCTTGTGCAACAATGTTGGATTTTTTAGACTTATCTTTGATTAAACACATCTTCTTTCCATCTGTAAAATCAAAATCCACTTTTAAGTTGTAATCCAAAAGCTGACTTACTGAAAGTAGATTCTTTGTCAATCCAGGAACATATAGAACATCTCTTATTGTGCACTTTCTTGATCCAAGAGGTAAGGAGATGTTTCCAATTCCTTGTACTTTATACGATGAATCATCACCCAACGAAACAGATTCTTTGTTAGGTGTATTCTTTAACTCTAAGAACCAATCATTTCTCCCGGTCATATGTCTTGTTGCTCCTGAGTCAACATACCAAATTTCCTGTGGTGAATTGATTTCTTGAGTTGATTTTGCAGCAAATATGAAGTCCTCATCTGGTGAGTTATCTTCTTCTTCAGCAATGTTGCCATGCTGCGGTGTTTTCTTTTTCCAGTTACTTTTCCTTTGTCCTTGTTGTTTGTTTTGATAACCCTGACTAGATTGTTGAAAATTTGGATTCTTTCCACTAGATGAACCCTTCTGAAATGTGTTATACCAACAATATTTTAAGTGATGTCCTTTTCTGCCACAAATCTGACACTGCTTTTGCTGAGTGTTCCCTTGATTATTCTATTGAGAATGTTACTTATGTTGCTTACCAGTTGTATGAATTTGTTTCTTTCCCTTATGGAATGAAGAGAGGGCTTGTTCCTCATCTTCTACAGGTTTGTTCATGGACTCTTCCTGTTGTAACATGTTCACTAACTCTTCAAAACTTGTAGTTGGACCCATAATGTTGAGAGTTGTGACAAATATTTTGTATGATGCTGGTAAAGCTCTCAATACAATAGGGACAAGAGATTCATTAGTGACCTCTACTTCCAAAGCTTGGAGAGATGATCTCAATATAGCAACACGATTTAGAAAACCTTTAATAGACTCATTAGAATTCATTTTGAGACAATGGAGTTGTGTTTATAATTGCAAAATAGCATTTTTATTCTTAGCTTCATATACAGTTGCTAGTTTATCCCATGCTTCTTTTACAGTTGTCACTTGACGAATATGAGGTTGTACATCATCAGTTACACCAAATAGAATTATAATTTTTGCCTTTTGATTAGCATGATCAAACACATGTTGTTGAGCAATATCATTTTCTGGTCTTGTTATCAAGTCATCAACTACACCAATTATGTCCTCAAATTCAAGTTGAGTTTTAATTTTCATTTTCCATGCAGCATAATTATCTCATCCTAGGAGTTGTGAATCAGGAAAAAATAATTTGGGCACATTGTTAGCCATTTTTGCAAGAAAGAAAAGAGAGATAGAGAATCAAACATGAAACAAATCCCCTCCTCAAATCAGTACACACCCCCCCCCCCAAAATTGATTTTTATTGAGTGTGGGCTCCTTTTTGGCCTTTTACAATGATTTTTCGGCACTATCGGTTGTTTTTTACAAACATCTTGTAAATAGAAAAAGAAAATTACACCGCCCTTCTTGTTTACGAAAAAATTAATATTTTCACTTTTTTAAAAAAAATTGGGCACTTTGGCCTCTTTTCCCTTACAAATTTAATTTTTAGCTCTTTGGCCTCTTTGACTGGACCAAATCATAGAGCTCAAAAAAACACACACTTTCAAAAAAAATGGCACCTCAATCCAAGGTGCCAGTTGAAAGTTATGACCGTTTTAAAATTATTTTTCCAGACCCCTTTCCAAAAATGGAATTTTTTTTTTATGCTTCTGATTTTTTTCGCATCGTCCAAAAAAGGAAAAAAAATTTAAAATGATTTTTAACGCAGAAAATGCGGGTCTAACTTACACATGCGTGCAGCTTTGTTTCCTCCATTGTCAGCCTTGTTTCCTTCGCCGCCCTTTCGCCTTAAAGGCTCTCTTACGCTCTGTTCTGCAAGGTCGCACATGAATTGCTTGCAGATTGAAGACGCACACCCAGATCAATAGCCAGCTCTTTTTTTTTCTTTTGTAGGTGTGAAGCTGTCAGGTAAATCCGCAGGTCTGCAAGGTGAATTCACATATATATGCAAATACCACAGTTGCATACAGGTTGCAGATCGGTGGTGGATGTTTCTTTTTTTAATTAAAAATGAAACCTACACACCAAACCTTAATGGTGGTGCCTCCAAAATTAGGGGTCCACTAAATTAAATCACATTAAACGGGATCTCAGAATTAGAGAGAAATTAAAAAAAACAATTGTATATAGTTCATATGCAATGAACAATATTAAAAAAAAATTGATACAATCACTTTGTTACCAATCTTGGAGGTGTTTCGGTACTATTGCTTTTGCTGCTGCCGGGTGTGTAGAGAAGGGGCAGGGGCTGTGAAGAGGCTAGGGGCATCTATGGCTCCTGCTGGCTCAAGATTCTAGTCCTCCTTCCTCAAATCTTCTAACACTTCCTCAACAATTATCTACAGCCTTAACTCACCTGCTCTAATACCAAATGAAATCTGTAAACCAGATTAAATTGCAAAAACAAGGCGGAGCTTGCTGTGATTTTATTGATATAAAATGAAGCATTACAACCAAAAGAGAGAGCTGCAATATTTATAGATATTGGACAGCTTCTATCTCTTCCACAATACATGGAGCAAATCTCCTAAACAAAGCAAATATGCAGAAATAGCATATTGCCCCTAAAAAGCTTCTACATGAAATCATCTGAGAACAATATTCTAACTAAAGAACATCCTCCACAATCTAAGGGGTGATAACAACACACGAACAACTAAGCTAACTAAAGTAATTAAATAATTACTTTATTATAATTACACATTAATCCACATATGGTGAATTAAGTGTTAGATTATTTCTAACAAGGATATGAAACAATTTTGGGAATTCCTCTTTTCTCCTCTTTTGCTTATGACACCTTGTTGATGTTTGCCCCTTTTTCCATTGGGAAAGGAAAGTAAAATTTGTTTTCGTAAGCTATTACTCGCTTTTGATACAATGCACCTTTGGATTGTAGTTGGACCCCCCTTGTTACTTGTTCTTCTCCCTAGCTACCTTGAGTTCTCTTTGGTGTTACGATTTATGCATGTGCTCTCTTTATGGTTATTCCGAGCTTGAGTAGGAAGTAAGATAAATGAATCCCATTGTGTTATAGTGAATGGTGCTCCTTGTATTGATATGTTAGTTGCTAGTGGAGATATTTTCTAAACGTTTGACGTCTCTAAATTTGGTTAGTGTGGTGTGTTCAATTTTTTTTTAAAAGTATAAAATCAGATTATAGGAAACCTTGTGGTCATGAATTTTCTTAGTATTACCATGAAAAGTTAATTATACCCTCTCAAGTTATAAAAGTTCTTCTCATAAATAGTTTTCTTGATTGTAAATGTTTTGATAATTTAAGGGCCATTCCTTCTTGTTAAACCTCATCTTGTGTGATCTCAAAATTGTGAGACCTTTGACTAGACATGTTTCTCGTACAAAATTTTTTGCTCATGGTTGATTATGTTAACCTCGTCTAAACAACGAACTTTGAAAGCATAACTTAACCTTAGTGGAAACCTTAAATTTTGTTATTGTTTTATGTTGTATTCCATGGGAAATTAGGTGGTCATTCTTGAACTCATGGAATTCTCCCTGTGATTCCTCTACTTGGTGCTTATTCTTGAGACTCCTTTGACCTCTTCATGTTATAATGTTATGTGTTGTATCTTGGTTGATCCCATAAAGTTTCTCTTTAGAATTAAATGTTCACAAACTTGCATGAATAAATTTTAGAACTCATCCCTTACTATCTTCCTTCTTTTTGTTGAATTGCATTGGACCAAACTTGGGTTCTGTAGACCCACACTTTTTTGAAGAAAAACAATTACATAAAGGGTGTGATCCTTTTTCTTTTTCATTGTTTCCTACCTCTCTCTCTCTGTGACTTCCAGGAGGAAGTCAAGTCTAAGGGGAGGGGGATGTAATGTCCACTTCCCTTCGACACTAAATGAACCATGATAATCTTTTCCAAATTGTTATAATCGTAAACCTGACTATTGTATTCTAGTTAGCATGCAAATAAAATGTGTGGAAATCAGGATTTCTATGGTGTTTTGGTTATTATTATTACTTTGACTCTATGTCATACTGTGGACCCTGATGGGCATCTAAGGATAAAACAATTATCTAGAATAGTTACGTGGTCGTAGATTAATTGTGATATCATTAATATTCGATATTGTTTTGTTATATTTAATCTAATACTATGACTGAACACATAGGCATCATTTCACTTTGTACATATAAATAGTAATGGACGAACGATAATAACACATTGTGATATGGAAATTGAAGGATATACATCTCTAATCGAACTGATTAACTTTTGATAGACTTTCAGTATGGAAGAAAATGATGTGTTGTTAGCTTAGATATATGTTGATATTTTGAATTATTTTCATATTGATTTTATTATGATGTTCAAAGTTATTCTGTGATTCCTTCGATGTTGGAGAATTGGAAAAATTGTGAAAAAGTGAGGGAGGCATAAGAGTGAGGGAGGAATATTTATTATGCCTATTGTTTATGATCGTAATTGCAAACTAATGTATTAGTGGAATCGAAATTTTGGAAATTGAGAGTAATTGTTGAATCACTAGGTCTTAGCAATAGTAGTTATGAGGTTTGACATTGAAATTGATATGTAGATATAAGAATTTTTATTAGTTCAATATCACTAATATGACCACAAGGCCAGAGAGGTATTGTGTGATTTTATAGGTGAATATTTCACAACAATAGACTACGGGGGGTAGGAGACCAACAACGAATGAATGTGGGGTATTGAAAACTGGTCACCATGGCAACTTGTGTTATGTTGTGTGTGTCTTGTTGTTGTTAGGGGGTCCCCATGGGGGGATTACCTCCAATTTTTACTAAGGGGTTTGTGTGTTTTTTCCTTTTTATATTTCCTTTATTTGATTTTAGTATGTGAATTTTAGTGATGTAATTTCCTTGTATTAATTATTTAGATTTTGGTTTATATTCCCTTTTATCTTTAGTGAGCTTAGTTGTCTTATTTGAGTTAATTTAATCTTGTTCTAAACTAATTATGAATGGGTAAAAAAATTTCATTTATTAAATTAGATGGCTCTTGGATTTTGTGTTGTAAGTTGAGTGTTTGGGATCTTTAGTGTTATACACTCTACCCCTACATGGAAATTCGAATTTGGCCTTAGGGGCCAATTTTGAAGGCTTGTGGGACAAGTTAAAATTATCCCACACCTCTTAAATTGCTATGCCAACCCTACCTATGGATTGGGGGGTCAAAAATAGACCCCGTTATGTGTTTTCTAAGTCAAAAAGTGACATTTATTACACTTTTCTTACATAGGTCTTTAACTTTTTCCTTAGGGGGTGCGGGCTTGGTTTGTGTGTGTAAGTAAATTTTTATTTCACTAACCCACCAATTTATTGTGCATTGGAGTTGAGATTTGACTTGTGATGTGGAGTTGAGGATGAGTGATGTGGCATCCTACATGGAGCCACCTCACCCTCCTCTTCCCTTTTCTTTTATATGCATGTTTAATTGTTGTTGGAGGGGTTACTTACTCTTTTCTTTTTCCTTTGGGTAATGCTTGGAATTTTGGGAGAGCTTTCTTGAGAATGGTGAATGGAACTTGGAGTGGATGGTGTTTGCCTAGGATTTTGGAAGGCTTGGATCTTGTTGTGTATTGACACTCTTCATTGTAAGGTAGATCTTCACCCTTATTCCTATCTTGCTATTTTTGTTGTGATCTTATGTGTTGTTGATGATTGCTTATTGTTAATGACTTTAGGAAATATATTTGATCCTTAGGTTGTGGGAGAAATGGATATGGGGGTACAACTTGAGGGAGGCATAAGAGAAATGTAATGGGTATTTTAGGATGGAGTTGGGTTGGGATGTACAGCTTGTTGATAAATATGAATTGTGTCTATCTTATTTTCTTGAGGGAGGCATAAGAGTGAGGGAGGCATAAGAGTGGTGTATCTTTTAGAGGGAGGCATAAGAGTGTTGTGTGTATTGTGATGGATTTTTTGGAGTTGGTTAGGTGGAGAGAGTTTCCTACTCCCCCATTTTGTTGTGTGCATGGCTTGATGAAGATGGTTAACTCTAAGGATGAAGTACTCTTGTTGGAGAAAGGCATGTGAAGTTGTAGCTTGCAATATTAATACTCTTCCACTTGTAAGCTATACCAATAGTATATTGGATGTAATTTTATACATTTCTTATATCCTTGTAGATTGTTTGTTTTGACATACATTACTTCATATAAAAGTGAGCTTTGTAATGATCTTGTATTGGAAATTAAGTTCTCACAAATCAAAATTATGTTTGGGAATTGCATTGCAAATGTGTTTATTTTTCAATGCTTGTGCTCTTGGATGGGAAATAAATGGTGATCTCTTATATTATCGACAACCCTTGTTTATTTGAATATTGGAGAAAATGTCATTTAAGTGTGGTTCAATTTTCTCTTATCCAACTAAATATACAAGAAGGAATAGATAGAATAGGTTCCATAACCTAGTTCGTTTGGTGTAATTAAAAAAAAGCAAAAAAATTGTCCCAAATAG
Organism: Taxus chinensis; assembly: GCA_019776745.2. Taxonomy (NCBI): domain Eukaryota; kingdom Viridiplantae; phylum Streptophyta; class Pinopsida; order Cupressales; family Taxaceae; genus Taxus; species Taxus chinensis. The sequence continues at coordinate 2,144,202 of CM034151.1, read as the reverse complement.
ACGAATTAAATCACAAACTAGTTTTACCCCTATCTAGTTATATGAGTAAAATTGAAAGTGATAGTTTTACCCCTTAGTAACATTGTAAGGGGTACGAATTGATCAAATTTACCATTTAAAGTAGGAATTTAGTGGATTAGTGTAATAAAATCAATTAGAACCTTTAGATTTATATGACTAGGAATTTTAATATGCATGATATTATAGTTGGCTAAATCATATGTCTTATACTTTAAATGGTAAATTTGATCAATTCGTACCCCTTACAATGTTAATATATTATAAATATATTGTGAATTGATCAAGACATATGATTTAGCCAACTATAATATCATGCATATTAAAATTCCTAGTCATATAAATCTAAAGGTTCTAATTGATTTTATTACACTAATCCACTAAATTCCTACTTTAAATGGTAAATTTGATCAATTCATACCCCTTACAATGTTAATATATTATAAATATATTGTTAGTATACATTAAATGTATATGTTAATAAAATATATTAGTATATTCAAAGTTATGATAAATGATAAATGTGTCATTATTATATATTAATATATATACCATTATACTCATATGTACATATACCTATATAGAAATAACTATATATAACAAGGCCATGATATGGCAAATACTGCCGAAGGTTATGATTTGTGGGATGTGGAGAGGTAAATTGTATATATAGTTTATACAAACAAGTACAAAATGAAATGGTCTTTTGGTAGATTTAGTTCAAGGCCCAAATATTTAACATTCACCAAGACACAATGGACACAAGCCAGGAATCTTTACAGATTTAATTCTATGCAATGAAGGAGATATATATGCAACATGCATAAGCATGCAATTAGAATGCGAGATTGTTGACTATATTCATATGTAATATGGACACATCGATCAATTTAACTCTATCAATACTCTGAAAGAAATATTTTTGCATAGGTGCACTGCAACAACAAGTGTAGAGGGTTTGAATTGGTTTAGTGATGATCAATGAAAATTATTGTCACATTTATTTTGTGTATTCTACCAAGTATGTTTTTTTAATGATATCTAATTTAGAATCATTACAATTGAGAGATAAATAAGTTTAATGTGTATCTTGTGACTTGTGCATTACAATCACTTGATACCCTAAAATAAATGTTTGCAAGTAAAGGAGAGCAGTAAAAATGTTGTAATGTGTTTCAAACAATTACAATAATTGAATGGCACCTTGTAATGTGCATAAATAAACAAGATCAATGTTGAGTGACCAATAGACATCATTCAATCATTGTGATTCAAGGACAAACAAAAAGGAATTAAATTCATTTCCTTGATCTTATTAACCAATTTATAATGCTAATGAAGCAAATGAGTGAGCATAAATACCATACAAATATGATCTTGGATCATATGGTTTTGAGATCTCCATGAACCAAATAAGATAGAACTAACAACCAAACTGAAATAGTAAAACATATCCTTGCTCTAAACTTGTGACCATTATGTGATGTGTGTGCATGGTGTAACTTTTGAAGGAGTCATTGTGACCCAAACATGTGATGCATGAAAGTTGTTAGCATTTAATACTCAACAAGTAACTACGCCTATGCCAAGTTCAACTTAGTAATGAAGCCAAGCATAACCTCTAAAAGTGAATTGAATATATTCAGCTGGAGACGTCCTAAAAATTTCTCTCTACCAAAAAAAATTACTTGAATTCTAGAAAGTTAGAATGGTCCCTTTGCATCAAAATGAATACTTACATCCTAGAAAGTTTCCTCTACATGTAAAAGGAGTAGTGCATCTTAGAAAGTTCCTTGTTGAAATCATCTCTTGATTCAATATACGAGATTGGATTTTCAAGTAGGATTGTTTTCTATAATCCTACTTTTGAAGGTCCGTGGAAATTAAAAGTATGACCTATTAGTATTGCACTTTGCACTTGAAGGATGTTTTATTTAGGACCATCGCGTAGATTCCCATGTTTTGAGGTTTGATTCTTATATAAGTTTTTTCTTGTACATGTGAACAATTGAAACATAAAAAAAGATAGTTTTAATAAAACAAGACACTTGAATCACTATTAAAACATTTTAAAGTCATATTGTAAAAAAATGAACACAAAAAAAATTATTAGAAGAAAAACATTTGAAATTCTTTGACACATTAACAAACCTCTTGTGTTTACGATACCAAATCTAAATCACAAGATATTGGAAGATTGCCTAAACAAAAAAATCTTAATGAAGGACCAAAGTTTGCTAGATATAGATGGCAGACAGCCTATAAAATCTGGAAAAATTTCAATCCAATTTGATTACCTAATTAATAGATCCACCTAATCTAATGAATAAAATGCTTTGTTCAATCAAGAACAAAGACTAATGAAAATAAGTAAAACTCAGGCAACAAGGACATTTCTAATTGAAATTAGAAACAAAAACCCCATCAGTGATAACTCAAATTGACCAATATTTTGGTCCCAGTATCTTCAAGTGCTTCTAAGTTTAAGCAAGAGCTGCCAACAAGATAGAAAAATCTTATTGGCATTATGACTCAATAACCATGCAAAATTCAGGCAGTTTTGTATTGGGATTTCCTTGAAAACTTGTGCGATGAATTTCTGCAACTGCTTTGTGAACCTAGATATGTTGTAATCCCAAAAGTGGTGTATAGAGAAAATCAAAGACAAAATAAAAAAAATCTGTAGGATTAATCATCAGACCTTTCCGCTTTAGTTGTGATTTGTAATGATTCCTATGGAAATATGGGTGTGGGTTTCCTTGTTACGATGTGGGTCAAGGAGAATGAATTAAAATATTTGTTAACACCTGCTGCAAATTTAAACATGAGCAATTAATAAACAATTTAAATAATAAATTTACAAAAGGCATCATAAACTCTAGGATGCTACAAATTAGTTTATGCAGCCATACTATATAAGGATTCTTTTGTCCTATCCAATGTAAGCCACAGAGTTGTTTACGTTGGTGAGTACAGTAACAAATAAACAGTTTACAATTACATATATTAAATTAAACATTTTTCAACATCTGCTGCACATTTAGACATGAACAATTACTAAAAATTGCGACAAGAAAATGTCAAAACTACAATAAGTATATAACAATCATTTTGAAATGAATTTCCCGGAAGATATATTTCTTCCAGCCACCATTATTTTGTAAATACAAAAGTAAATTTTACTTTGTAATGACAAACCATTAATAGGTGACACACAATTTTTAACAACACTGAAACAACATAAAAAAAAATTATATTGGTAAGCATTTGCATAAACAGTCATAAGAGAAAATAGGATACAATAGAAGGGCTAACAAAAGTTTCTGCTAGAGATATTGTATTTTAAGGAAACTCCTAAATGGTTGTTAACATGTTTGTAAATCACACAAGAGATCTATTTATTATGTATGGATTTACACAAAATGACCTATTGATCTTTACTGGTTTTCAGGAAACTACCAAATGAGCATCTTGCAAATTAACATTTTCAAATATCTATATAGACAGGCATATTCTAAGTTCAAACACATCTGCAGCTAAAATTTTTTAGTACCTTTCTTGTGAATTGATAGCCTTTTTCAAGCGGCTTTTACACTCATACCAGTCCTTCCAGCCACATGTACACCCGGGGTTTCCAGAGATCCTTGCAGTAGGATCCCAGAAAAACCAATGGAAAAGATTTACATTAGGGCCACCATACATTGTTCCACTCAATTGCCCACATATATTGTTTTTGGCATTGATGGAGCTTGTGGGTCAATCTTAGAATAGTCAATAGTTCTTGTTAGTCTTCCCTTCCCATCATATACAAATAATTTATTCTCCCCTGCAGCCAATGTCCACCCAATTGGCAATGCTGTTAACCACAACTCCATGAATTGTCTTTCCTAACATTATATGCAGTTACGTCATTCATTTGATTCTTCCTGCAAATCCCACATACACCCAATTCTCTTGTTGACCAGCATAACTCTACCATCGGTTCCAGACATTGACCAAGAGCCTGCACTAAAAATAATGCCAGTGTCTAAATGAAATTTTAAACACAGTCGTTCATCCCGTGAATGTAAACTGTAGCTCATTATTTGTACATTTAAATAGTAATGTCTTTTAATATCTTCAAGGCCTTTGAAATTTCTGAAATAGACCCATATTGGGTGTTGAATTATGGTCCACATCTTATCCAACATATTAAATTGGACCGAGTATCCACGCCCATGTTTTTTCTAATTCCTTTCTTCCTCACAAACATTGATTTTGATAAGCTTTGTAGCTAAAAAATACAAAACATCGAACAGAGTATAGCAGATTAACATTGTGTTTTTTTTTCCAAATGGAATAACCACTTTTATAAAGTTAGAGTTGTTGCATTAACTACTCAGCAGTGACTTATGACCCTCTGCTTTTCATTAACAATTGTCTTTAGCTAATACTTGAAATTTTCAAAACAATAGAGTGGATTCTTTTGCCAAAACAAACCGTCATATTCTTGATAACTCATAAATATGAAAAACTCAAATAAATTGACGGAAAAACAATGTCACTGACTGAAATTCCAGACTCCCTCTTCCCTTAACGAAATACCTTGTCATCAATTTTTTCATGTCTATAATCTGAGAGTCCAAGGGGACCAACTGAGTATAAATGGCATTAGCAGCTTGAGCAACAATGATACATTGAAGAAAAGAAGAAGGAAGTCCAAAAAGAAAACATTCGATTCAGGGCCAAATTCGAATACCTTCGAAGTAAAATTGATGCAAAAGACAACCTGCAAGGAGCTTCATTAATTCATAGCAACCAACAGATGCCACTGTATAACAATATTTATGGAGTAATGACTCATTGCAAGTATAAGCCATCTTTACACATAAAATGGTTTTATGTCATGTCATGTTATGTTAAAATTATAGGGAAAAAAATATTTCTCATTCAGATTGGTTGGAAGGAAAAACAATTATTTAAATTAATGATAAATTTCAATAAAAATAAAGCAATTGACTATTTTAAAAACAAGTTCACAAAAAACAATAAATAACAAAATATGCTCCAATAAAGAGTAGAGGTATATTCCTTTAAAAACATTAGAGAACTTGAAAATTAAAAATTAAATTTGCTATGTGGCACAAAATGATTAGTTGGAAGGAAAATGTTAATTGTATAGGTGAAGCCAATATACTTGCCTTTGACAGTATAATAAAGTATTTATTTTTTATAAATAAAAGCTTAAAAGTGAAAAGTGTTCTTTTCTCCCTACGACCACATGTGTTTACCCTTGTTTGAAATTTTTTTAAGAAGAATATACAATAAATAAAACAAAAGAAAAGATATTCTTTTGGTTGTTGGCTATGGCCATGGCTTGGTTAAATATTTTGTAAATAAGGTTGAGGGGAGGGGCGCCGACCCCACCCCCAACCCTTATATCATATAAGGGGTGGGGGTGGGGTCGGCGCCTCCCCCCCCCCCCCCCCCCCCCCAAATTTATTTTAACCCCTATAAGATTTTCAAACATATCGCCGTTATTTTAACCCCTTTACTTTAAACAAGTGGCCAATATGTATTTTTACGGCCTGTGTTTGCATATAAGGGGTGGGGGTGGGGTCGGCGCCTTCCCCCCCAAAATTTTTTTAACCCCTCTAAGATTTTCAAACATATCGCCCCTTTCCTTTAAACAAGTGTGTCTCCTGGCCTCTTTTTTTTAACCCCTCTAATATGTATTTTTGCGGCCTATGTTTGCATTTTTTTGGTTCTCTTTCAAATCCACGGCTTTCAACTTTTCCTTGTGACCTACTTTTTATTTTAAACAATGGTATATATATTGTAATATATTATATATGTGTGTGTACATATATATATATATATATATATATATATAGGTCTGCAACACAAAAATCCTTAAAATTGACAATATTAAATTGGACAAATATCCCCAATTGATTTGGGTAACCCCTTTACAAAGGAGATGCAAACAATAAGAAAAATGGCATTTTGAGGAGAAGAAAACCCTAGGAGAGGGATGCTAAAACTACCACTCTTCTTGTGAGTATCCATCCAAGGGTTTGAGCTTCCTTCCATGGCTTCATCCTCTTGCCCTCTTCCTTAACCTGCAACACAAAACAAGAGAAAATGAGAGATTAGATTTAGAAAATGAATATAAGAGAACCCATAAGGATATCTAGGGTTTCTTTAGTCTAACCTAGATCTAATGGTTTAGATAGATTAGATCTAAGGGTGTAGGATGAACCCTACATCACTTAAGTGATGGGGTATTTAGGTGGGAATGTATTAAATAAAAAGGTGTGTGTGTGTGTAATGTTAACTGGGGACCTAAGGGGTTATCTCAAGTTGTGCACACTTGACCTTTTAGGAATAAACTAAATATTAAGGTGCATGATTTTGAGCTATAGGATTTCAGTCTTGCCTAATTAAATTTTAAATTTAATTAGGGGTCTTTAAATTAATTAATTTAAAAGGGATTAATGGAGATTGGGTTTTGAAAAGCTAATGAAGATTATTTAAATGAAACTTGGGAGCCTTGTTAGTGAAAGCGTTATAACGTAATTTTAATTTTGAAAATTGGGGCAATCTTAATTAGTTGATAATTGTTTTTTCAATGCCTTGTAATTGTTTAAAATGTTATAATCCGGATTAGATTAAATCTTGGCTAATGCCTTGTAACCTTTAAAAAAAATTATTCCATAATTTTTCATGTTTGCTTTCGGGTTTCTCGGGGTTTTATGTGGGAAAAATGTGGGCGTTACAAAATGGGCTCATAGGTCTAATTAGGTCATGATGTTTATCAAAATTGATTTTGAGAAGGCTTATGATCGGATTGAATGGCCATTCATACTCATGATGCACTAATCCCTTGGCTTTGGTCCCATTTTTATTCAATTTGTCAATATGCTTTTTGTGGATGCTTCTACTTAGATATCTATTAATGGCCTTAGCTCGAAACCTTTTGGGATTTTTCGTTCTATTTGGCAAGGCTACCCTCTTGCGCCTGCACTGTATGTGCTTGGAGCTGAACGTTTTGGCTATCTGCTAGCTCATGCCAAAGTACAGGGTCTTGTTCGCGGAATCTCGCTTCTTGTTGAGCCAACTTCTCAACTTCTTAATGGGCATTTTTTAGATGATTCCTTTCTTACGCTCATTGAAGACGAAACCAACATTTGTAATGCTATGCAATGTTTGGATATTTTTTGCTTAGCTTCTAGCTCATCCATTCAATGGTGGAAAACCTAGTGTTATCGGTAATCTTTCCTCCCCGCGCCTGATTGGATTTCTAATTTTGAATGGAAAATACAGACACATGGTGAGATTTTTAAATTCTTAGGTATTCCTTTTACTTTTCAAGCCTCCCCGGTTGAGCTTTGGAAATATGTCATTCAACAGGTGGCAAAAAAATTGGAATATTGGATCACCAAACCTTTATCTTTGGCTAGAAAATTCCAAATTTGTTCCAAAGTTCTTGCGGCTACACATGTTTACTACTCGTCATGTTGGGTTCCTTTCAAAGCTTCCATCCAGAAGCTGGAAAAACTGCTCAAAGCTTTCTTGTGGGCTAATGCTTCTACAGGAAAAGGTTTTCATCGGGTAGGCCGGGACATTTTTTGTTTGCCTCAAAATTTTGGGGGTCTCGGCCTTATTCACATTCAACGCCAAGGGCAAGATCTTTGCGCTAAATGGATTATCAGAAGCATTATTGGCCAAGAAGCTTGGAAAGTTCTTATAAGGCACGATATTGCTTAAGGTTCTCCTTATGGATGCCCTACGTGAAAAGGATTGGGGTTTGTCAATTTTCTCATTACCCCAGCTCCTGTTAAAAATTTTGGCACGTTTGTTCTTAATGGAATTTGGAAATCTTGGGAATGTATTAAGCCCTGGCTTTTGTGGAAGGGGGATGGCTTTCAAAATGGGCTTTTTGCTAACCAAAAATCTCTGAGGTGATTACCGATTTTTAAATCTCAAGATAAGTGTTTAGCAGAGGTCCCAAGAATCTTCACACTCAAATTATTCAAACACGGAATCCACACCATCGAGGACTTCTTCTGCAAAATTGCTCAATCCTGGTTCTCTTAGCCAGATCTCAAAACTATATTTTGTCTTTTCAACTAGGACCAGGATACTTTTACTATTGTGATCAATTTGGTTCTTGACCACATGCTACATAATATTGTTGTGCATTCCTCTCACCCATGGTGGACGGATTGGAAGTGGTATGCAGATACCCCATTTTTTAATTGTAAATCCAACAAAGGCTATCGTTGGCTCTCACCTCATTTACCCATGGTAGATAAACTTAATACACATTGCGAAATTCATTCCACATTGTCTACCTGGAATAGGAAATTTGAAACTATTTGACTCTATATGTGGAGCCTAATATTGCTCATTGCCTTTGGTGTATTCTTCACCAAGGCCTTCCTATCGGGGCTCGTCTTGTTCAAATTGGGATCCTATCTCCCAAATATCTTTTTTGTGGTCATCTGGAAACAATCTTGCATGTTTTTTGGTTGTCACAAAGCTCAAAATGCCTGGAACTGGATACATTCATTTTTATTTCGTTTACGGCCTCATTACTTCACTTGGCAGCATATCCTTTTGAGAGATAATCCCAAGATTTTGTCTATGTTCTCCTAAATTTGGCATGTTTTCAGAGAGTTTATTTTTTTGGATATGGAAAGAAAGAAATTCTTTTTTCTTTGCTAATTCTACAGTTGATCAATATTTCTCCATTTATAATAAATCTATGGTGATCTCCAATTTACTTCTGCATTTACAAATTCAAGCCAACAAGGTTACACTGGAGGTGGACCACCTCCAGACCTTGTTGCTCCACTAGGGGGAAGCCCCATGTAATGTTTCTCGAGTGCCTCTGTCTCCTACTAGGCACCCCTCACCTTCCTCCCATGGTGGCCAGTGCAACCCGGTCTCAGCATCATGCTTTTAGTCATGTTCGCCACGCCCTAGGCCCGTTGCCTCAGTACAGTTATTCACAAGCTTGTTTTCGTGGTCAGGGATAGCTGCCACCTTCATTAGCTCACCAGAAGGGTTGGGTCTCACCACCTCATCAGCATGGGTGGGGCTCTCCTCTTATCACTCCTGCACATCATGATACTTGGCACCCACCGCCTCAACCACCGCCACCAGAAATATTCCCTCGCCTCAACCTTGGCATTCCTATTCACGGGGAAGTGGACCCAGAGGAAGAAGTTGTTGCTTGTTGGGAACTTCCATATTCTAGAAAGGACTTTCCTTGTTCGGGGTGGCCAGATGATCATGATCTGCCCGCCTCGGGCATGTTTATTGTTGCTGTTCGATTATGTGTTTTGTATGCTTTTAGGCTATGCCTATATTTTGTACTCTCCTAGGCTCGGCCTAATTTGACTCACGTTGTTCTAGGCTCGACCTAGATTTGTTTGTGGTTTTGGGGCATGCTCTCATACCACACACTTTTTTGTTGAAATTTATCTTGTATCGTATTGAATTAATATAATATAAGATCTTTTTCATCAAAAAAAATATTTTCTAAACAAATAGAAAATGTGAAACAAACCTAATACTATGATCAGTATAATCCCTTAATTAAATTTATTTTTTCATTAGTATTAAAAACCCAAGTGTTATGTAGTGAGAGTTTGTTAATTTGATTAGACACCATATAACAAGAAAACCTTATCTTATAATTATCTTGTGACAATCATGAAAAAATTAACATACTTGTACATATCATCAAAAATTGCATGCCAACCTATTCACTTCAACCAAACGTTTGATATTTCTACTTAGCCTCGTAACCTCGCAGCAAGCACACATGTTTGACTTACACTTAGTTGTGACTTAAGTACATGACATACGCAGACTAAACTTACTGTCATTTATTGTATTGAATTATACATATATAAATATAGATATAGATTATGGTATTGCCACCTGAGTAGAGCACACCTTATATGTTAAGTGTTTGGTTTTTAATAGCTTACTTATAACCAAACATCATTCTAGCTGAGGGGTCTTGAATTTCCCAACAAGTGGTATGGGTCTCATGTGAGGCACGACATCATCTTGTCACACATGTGTTTAAATGTTAGGGATCAATGTTATTACGATCCGGGGCAAGGTTGTAACTCATCGTCAACTTTGATGAGGGTGTGGTGAACTAGGGAAAATGATACACCAAGTGGTGATGCTCACATAGGCACAATATGTATGAGATGTAGCCAAATTATCAAGAATGTTCATTATGAGGTCCTCTTGGTAGCCCTAGTACTTATAATAGGAAGGTGTAGGAGGTATCTACCTTCCCTAAATTATTGTGGCCACAAACACATTTTTGGTTATTCATATTTAGAAGTATTATGTACTTCATATTCTAGTTAGATACCAGAGGGCAAGAGACAACTTAATTTTACACAAATGAATCTTACTCCTGCCATATCGAATTCAATTTGTCTCGTCAAAGGGTAAGGCCATTTCTTGTGTATTCAAAAGGTGTGTGGGGGACTATGAGATATGTGGTTGGAGGCAAAGTGTTTTGATGATACTTTGTGTCCTATACCAATGTTGCAATTTCATTTGATCTCAATTTGATTTTAATAACATGTATCGAATGTTGTACATGTATTTTTTATCATTACAAAGTAGAAAAAGTCAATATATATATATATATATATATATATATATATATACATATATATATATATATGTATATATATATATATATATATATATATATATATATATATATATATATATGTATATGTATTGTATATATATATGTATATATTATATATATATATATATATATATATATATATATGGCATTGTCATTTAAACAATGTAATGAGTATTATGAAGATGTAAATATAACTTTATGTTTTGAAACTGTAACTGAAGACCTTAGTACTTGTTATAGTTCCAAATGTGAAATTTCATATTATGCCTCATGTTTACTTACTTGAAATTAATGAGATAGCAATATGGAAATTGACTTAGAAATATAATTAGTAATTGGATTAAATTGTCTTCTAAATTGATAAATTTGAATTTAGGATTTAAATGAAATTACGAAGATATTTAATGATCATGGTGTACGATAATTTATTTTGCTAAAGTAATTGAGTTACTTTAATTTTTTCCATACTTAATTGATTGTTAGAATGTTAGGTAAATTAGAGTACAGTTAGGGAACAAGAATCGGAAGTGTGTTGATTCCGTTCATGATCGTGAGTATTCAAAATTGGTAAGAAAAAAAAAATCAGGCTGATTTTTATGGCATTTGATTGGGAGGATGTTACATGAATCAATGCTTGATTGCTTATGGGCATATGGGGACTTCCCTTTCTTCCATCACAAGATAATATTACCCTCTAACATAAATAATCGATGTGCATATTATAGAGAAGGTGATCCTTCACTCATCAATTAAGATGTCCAGTTGGATGGTCCAAATACATCACCTATTACACCACATGGTCCAATTAGACAGTCCTCTTTTGATGCTCTCTCTCATCATAAAGATATTAGTAGAACTATTCTTGATAACTAATGCCCACAAATAGGAAAATAGTGAATTGAAACTTAAATCCTAATTTTTCGGCCCCCGGATGGTGGATTTCGGACCCAAAAATTCGTCGAAAATGCCTCCAACTGGCAGGGCCAGTTGACTAGAGCGTTCGTCTTGTCGAAACAAGTGGTTTAATAAAACAGGCTTAAACGTGCACCTGGATCAAAAGTTATGACCATTTAAGTTTTTGCTAAAAATAGTGCTTCAAACAAAACCTAACACACAATATAGAATAAGACTTTATCTACTCGAACACTTTCAATCAAGCTTGCACTCGATGGTCTCATCTGAAATGCAATAAAACATCCACGGGTCCCTCGTTGTAAGAGACACACAAGGAATGGAAAAATACATGGCTTCTTAACACAATTACCTAAACTTAAACCTTAACCCTCAACATTCACAACAATCACACTATTAACATCTATATTATCTGATCTATCATGACCCATAATAATAATATTATCTATCTATTAACGAAAACACTTAATATTCATCAATCTCATCAAAAAATGTTACATGTTATATCAATTGACGATTTCATGTGTGTGTGTGTGTGTGTCCCTACATCAGATTTACAAAATACAAGTGCAATTTGTACTCAATTTTGCATTAAATTCTTACGATAATTGCACAATTACCTACAACCTCTCTCCCAAGCTTACAAGAAGAATTATGTGTTACCACTATCTGCTTGACATTTGAAGCTTAACACTTTATATGTGTCCTCATAGTTTCCACTAAATATTCTCCAGATTCTCCTTTTATAATCTATTCTTGTTCGGTTTTTGTTTAACTTTCACGTATATTATCCCTTATCTCGGCTACGTAGCTCTAAATTATTTTATCCTTGGTTCTTTTCTTTCTTTCCAGATATCCTTTTCTTTCATGAATATTATGGTGTATCTCACTCATGCGGCTTGTAGGCTTAAATTATGGAAGCATGGTTTGACAGACACCACTCAACATGCAACTCTCAAAAGCATTCAATAGTTTCAGCGATCGCCGTGTATCTTTTGTCTTTTGTTTTCTAAATTTCTCTCTTTGTTCTTCGCCATTCCTTTCTCAAATTTAACCCCCATGTTGTAGTTATCGCGGACCCCTTCTTGTTCCTTCACCTGGATACATCAAACTCTACTTCAAGGCCTTTGATCTTTTCATTCAACTCATCATATGTTTTTCTATGCATCGTTCCTTAGCTTCTTGTGCGTGTCATCATCATCTTCTTCTTCTGTAATCTGGCTCTAAGTTCCTCAATAGAAATCCTCTCATCATCGTCTCTTGTGACTCATGAAATTGAATTGAGCCTTGGTGAATGGACCATTGAAGAGAAAAGGGATCGATTAGAGAACCATTCATTAAAACTTTACTCGATGCATCATTAAACAACATATTAATATGGCGAATCGTTTTATTCCCAAATCCCAACCAAGCATATTAAGGATAAATGGCCATTTTATTCTATCATAAGCTTTTTCAAATTCAAGCTTGATGATTAGAGTATTTTGGTTTGTTTGTTGGGCCCACTCTACAAATTCCAAGACAAAATTAGGTTGTTCATGTTGTATCTCCCACTAAAAAATTGTATTTGCTCAAGGGTCTAACAATATCTTACACCACATCTTTGTTGTGTTTGACGATAAATTTAGCAATGATTTTATAAAAGATAATTATGTTGTCTTTGTTATTGTTGCCTTTAGAAATGAGTTTTATTAGACCTTGATTGATAAAAGTGCCAAAGAGAACATGTTTTTTCTACCTCAAAATAGACTTGGTAGAAATCCCCGTGCATCATAGGCCACGTAGTCTTAAATAATTCAATAAGTAAGCCACCAAAGGTGGAGGTTTTTTCATCTACCATGGAGAGAGTGCATGTTCCAACTCTTTAAGGGTCAACATCATGTCTAGATGATTTCAAAGATCCCCCATGATTTTGGTGGCAAATACATTGTCTTACCGAATTTCTCAAGGCATGGTAAGCCACGTCATGGACAATATCATCAATGAAAAGGGATTTGAAATGCTCATTAAAGGCATTGCTAATGTTGGTAGTACAGTAACAACAGTTCCTATCATGGTCTATGATACACATCATCCTATTTTTATGTTTTTGATTTAAGTATTGGAAGAAAACCTTGGAACCTTTGTCCCCTTCACTAATCCATGTAATCTTGGTGCACATGCCAACCCCCACACCACCCCCCACCCCCCCGCTCCACCTCAATTCAACTCAAACTCTCTTATCGTATTTTCTAGAACAACCCCAACCTTTTGAAGGCATTCATCTAAGGGGTTAACAAAGAGGATTCTACGTTCTTCTTGAGTTGCCCCCCTTAGAGAGTGTTTGGCCCAAGCAATGTTATTGCCTTAAGATTTAGTAAAAGAGGTGCATCTAGCAATGGCAGCTTGCCACCAAAGGATCCAACTATCCCCTTATTTAGGTTAAATTGGAAAAATTCCAAATAGCAACAAGGGCAGCCACACCATTCTCATTGTTAAAGTGAACACCATTAATTTTGAAGGGAAAATTACACAAATAATTTTGAGCATTAGAGAGAGATTTGGATATATAAAGGAAGATGAGCAAATAATGTGGCAGCACAATCCAAGTACATAATTTACCCTTGAGAGAAAAGAATGACTTGAAAATTTTGAGATAGATAAAATCTATTTGATCAACTAAATTTTTTTTCCAAACCCATTTACAATTTGACCACAAGTACCAATGATTTTTATCATACTTACCATGCATAGGGTCATAAACACCTACATAATATAGCAGTAGATCCAATCCCTAGAGTGAATAGGTAAAATAATATGTCAGTTGTTGGCAAGAAAAGTTTTTAGGTGGACAAATTGGTGGGTATCTGGGAATGCTCTGAGAATTTAGGTCCCTCTTCTTGAATGGTGCAGCTTCATTTATTGTGTGTGAATGAAAGTGAAATATGTGGGTGGCCTAGAGGCTAGGGATCCAATAGGAACACTCCACTAAACCTGCTGAAAAAGCTTGCAATTACTTGCAAGTTAGAAATTTGCTAAGAAGGTAGGAAAGAGAGTGGGAAACATGAAAGGGAATTAATACCTCATGTAGAAAATTAGATTCTTGCAGACATTAATAAGAGTAGTACAACACACATATATGGAGAGAAAAAAATTGTTACTAGCATCAATACAAAGTAGAATTCAGAACACAAAGTTTCAGTATTTCTCTAATGAAGAAAAGTAAGAAACTCCTTTATTCTTCATTTATGTTTTGGAAAAAAATGTACATAGTGAGAGAATGGAAGAACATATGAGAGGAGAATAGAGGAGATTTTCTATCTCTTTTGTTTCTTCACAAGTAGTCTCTACTCTTGACCATACAAAATTGACAACCCTTAAGAATGAGGGTGCCATTACTATTTATAGACCTTTGGAAGACTTGTCACCTGCCCCCCACATGACTTTTCATTTGTCCCCGACAACATGTGACGTTTCATATTCCTAGGAATAGAATTAAGTCCCCTTTTATTAATTAAGGGTGACTTATTACATTACAAACTAGAGTCACATTTAAATGAATAAGAAAAAATAGGAATAGGACAAAAAATTTGACTAGATATTTAAAAGGCTTCAATAGATTATCTATTAAAGTGTCTTTATTCATTGTTGGAACTCCAATATTTTATACTTGAGCATTGACATCCTTCTGCATCTTTTCAAAATCTTCCTTATATGAATCGATCTCATCGATGGTACGGTTCATCGTTTCATAGTGAGCAACCAAAGTTGGATATTAAACTGTGACTCTTTCCGACCACCTTTTTTATTATAACCATGTAATATTAATTATTGATTAATATAATAATATATTTCAAACAACTAATTTGGCTGGCCTACGCCATGTCTTCTATTTGAATGGATTATTGGTTTGGGGGTTCTCCCTCTCAAGGATGATTTTCCACCTCCCCCAACGTTACTAATGTTGCTTGTGTTTGACTCTCTACATTTTATCATTTTTTTATAATTCTATTTTTTAGTTGTGTGCCACTTTGACTTGTGTTGCGTTGTGCTTTTAGACCAATATAAATATTGACAATAACTCTTTTTAACCACCTTTTTATTATAATCATTTAATATTAATAATTAATTAATATAACAATATATTCCAAAAAAAAAAATTAATTGTATTAATAAAACAATAATATAAATAAAATATGTATTAATTTTTAAGATTTCCTATTAAATCTCTCTTACATTTTTTAGATGAAAAGGATCTTATATTATATTAATTCAATTCAATATCATACAAGATAAATTTCAACAAAAAAGTGGGTGGTATGAGAGCACACCCCAAAACCACAAACAAAGTTACAAAGAAATCTAGGTCGAGCCTATGAGAGTAAAAAATATAGGCATCACCTAAAAACAAACAAAAAACACAATCAAGCAGTAATAGCAAATATGCCCGAAGCGGGTGGATCATGATCATCCGACCACCATAAACCAGGAAAATCCTTACCAACAACTAGAATTTCCCAACTAGCAATAATTTCTTCCTTCGGGTCCGCTTCCTCGCGAGTAGGAATGGCGAGATTGAGGCGAGGGAATTTGTTTGATGGTGGAGGTTGTGGTAGCAGGTTCCAAGTATCATGATGCGAAGAAGTGGTAAGAGGAGAGCCCCACCCATGCTAATGAGGTGGCGAGCCCTATCCTTGCTGACGAGCTGATGAAGGCAACGACGAGCCCTGGTCATGGAGGTGAGTTAGTGACTAACTACGCTAATGCAACGGGCTCGGGGAGTGGCAAGCATGACTGAAAGCATGACATTGAGACCGGATGCGCTGGCCACCACAGGCGGAAGGCGAGGAGTGCCTGGTAGGAGATGGAGGCACTCGAGCAACATTACATGGGGCTTCCCCTTAGTGGCGCAGTAGGGTCTTGAGGTGGTCCACCTCCAACACAACCTGGTTGGCCTAAACTTGTATATGCAGAAGCACATTGGAGATCACCATAGATTTGTTATAAACTGAGAAAGATTGATCAATTGTAAAATTAGTAAAGAAAAAAGAATTTCTTTCTTTCCATATCCAAAATAGAATCTCCCCTTTGAAAACATGCCAAATTTGGGTGAACAAAGGTAGAAGGTTGGGATTGTCTCCTAAAAGGATATGTTGCCAAGCGAAGCAATGAGGTCATAAAGGAAAGAAAAATGAATGGATCTAGTTCCAGGCATTTTGAGCCTTGGGACAAAACCAGAAAACATGTAAAATTATTTCCAGATGGCCACAGAAAGGAAATTTGGGAGCTGGGATTCCAATTTGAACAAGATGAGCCCCGATAAGAAGGCCTTGGTGAAGAATACACCAAAGAAAATGGGCAATCTTGGGCTCCATGCATAGAATCCAAATAGTTTCAAATCACCTACTCTAAGTAGATGATGTAGAATGAATTCCCTAATGTGTATTTAGTTTATCCACCATGGGTAAGTGAGGCGAGAGCCAACGATATCCTTTGTTGGCCTTGTATAGTTACAAAATGGGGTATCTGCATACCACTTCTAGTCCATCCACCATGGGCGAGAGGAATGCACACCAATCTTATGTAACATGTGGTCAGGAACCAAATCAATGACATGGTAGTAAAAGTATCATGGTCCTGGTTGGAAAGCCAAAATATAGTTTTAAAATTTGACCAAGAGAACTAGGATTGAAATAGTTTTGCAAAAAAAATCCTTGATGGTGTGAATTCCATGCGTTTGAAGAATTTGAGCACAGAGATTCCCAGGACCTTTGCTAAACACTTATCTTGAGATTGAAAAAATGGCAACCACCAGAGATATTATTGGTTGAAAAAAATCCCATTTCAAAAGCCATCTCCCTTCCACAAAGTCTAGGGCTTTAATACATTCTCAAAGATTTCCAAATGCTCTTAAGTGTGAAGGAGACCAATAATTTTGACAAGCATTGGGGTAATGAGCAGAGTTGAGAAACCCCTAATCCTTTCCACGCAGAGCGGCCATAAGGGGAACCTTTAGCAATATCGCGTCTTATAAGAACTTTCCAAGATTCTTGGCCTGGTTATGCTTATGATAATTCATTTAGCGCAAAGATCTTGTCCTTAGCATTGAATGTGAATAAGGCCGAGACCCCCATAATTTTGAGCCAATACAATCGAATGTCCCAAGCTACTCAGATGAAAACCCTTTGCCTGTATAATCATTAGCCCACAAGAAATTTTGAGCATTTTTTCTAGCTTCTGAATGGAAGCTTTGAAAGGAACCCAACACGACAAGTAGTAAACATGTGTGGCTGCAAGAACTTTGGAAAAAAAAATGAGAACTTTTCAGCCAAAGATAAAGGTCTGGTGAGTCCAATATTCCAAATTTTTTTCCACCCATTGAATGACATATTGCCATAGCTTGATCAGGGAGGCTTGAAAAGCAAAAGGAATTCCTAAGAATTCAAAAATCTCACCATGTGTTAGGATTTTCCATTCAAAAGTGGCAAGCCAATCTGGTGCATGAAGGAAAGATTTTCGATAATACTGGGTTTTTCACCATTGAATAGATGAGCCAGAAGCTAAACAGAAAGTATCCAAAAATTACAGAGACATTACGAATGTTGGCTTCTGTCTTCAATCAGCATAAGAAATAAATCATCCACAAAATTCCCATTGAGAAGTTGAGAAGTGGGCTCAGCAGGAAGTGAGATTCCTTGAACAAGGCCCTGTGCTTTAGCATGAGCTAACAAATAGCCAAAACCTTCAACAGGGAGCACATATAATGCTAGGGCAAAGAGGGAAGCCTTGCTGAATAGAAAAAAAAATCCCAAAAGGTTCCGAGCTGAAGCCCATTAATAGATATATGAGAAGAAGCATCTATAAAAATCATATTTACAGATTGGATAAAAACTAGACCAAAGCCAAGGGCTTAGAGCATGACCAGTCTGAATGGCCATTCAATCCGATCATAAGCCTTCTCAAAATCAATTTTGATAAACATGGTGGCCTGATTAGATCTTGTGAGCCCATTCCATACCTTCCCAAACCGCAATGATGTTATCCAAGATGTATCGACCCTATATAAATCATGTTTGTTCTAGATGAATAACAACTAGCAAAAGATTGCATAATCAGCAGAGTTAACGCTTTGGCAATGATTTTATAGGAGACGTTTAGACATCGTAATCAGACGCCAACAGGTAATTTTCTCAGAGGTCTCCTTGTTTCGGGATGAATTTGATGTTTCCCTTATTAATATGTGGCCATAATGATTGCTTCTGAAATCCTTCAAGATAAACCTGAAACAGGTCTTGACCGACTGAAGTCGCAAAGGGCTTTTATAGAATTTGTAAGGGAACCCATTGTAGCCCGGTGCTTTATCATTGGCCATTTTCATGGTGGATTCATGGAGGTATTTGATGGTGAGCATTCTCTCTCAGATCACCTTTTGAGCCTCTAATTATTTGTGTGGTACAACACCCAAACATTGATCTCAAGAACAACTTGATGAGTTGTAAAGGGTTGTTAAGCTTGGAACACAAGCTTGTAGTGGCATACAAAGGCTTGCTAACATAAGTTGTGGGTCAGTAATGTCGAGCTCCACCATCCATGATAGCTCGGATCTGTTGGGAAGGTTTTCTGGATCTAAGAGAAAGATAAAATTCTTTTGAAAGATGATCTCCAATTTTGAGTCAGTGCATTCGAGCCTGATATCTGTGCGCCCTTGGCATTGTAATTATCCGTAATTTAGATTTGTTGCCAAAGTGTTACAATTTGAAGTTACAGATTTTTAAAGAAGGGATCACCTTGAAGTGCCACCACCACCTACCTAAGAGCCAAGGTGTTAGTGGAGTATGAGTGGCACCAAAATTATTGCCAGTTATCATCCATAGATTCTAAGAAATCTTGTTGTCCAAGTCAATGCGTCCTCCCACCACTGAATCCAGCTGACTTGTAAAGGTGGATGATACTGTTGGAAATTATTGGGTTATGGAATTAAATTCCAAACACGCTTGATATGATTGATGATGGGTCCATGTTACATCAAGGAAGTATTAAGAAAGAATTGGCCTTTATGACAAAAAGTGGCACGTGCATCATGCCAATTGATACGAAGTCATATTGGAGAATGATCCGAAAGGACAAAGTTAGGCATGACCTCTAATGGCATAGAAGTAAATGTCTATCAAACTCAAGATAATCTTGAGTTGATAGTATGGCCTTGTCAAGACGTTTACGCACGCAATTTATCCCTCCACGTAGATTGGTCCACGTATACCAAGTTTTGGAGGTGGGAAAGTGAGATGCGTCAGGATCAAAAAATCCAAATTTATTACACATGAAGTACCACGCTTCCCTTTCGCCAGGTGTCCACCTCATTGGCAAGTGGCCACATTTATCATTAGGTGACTCAACCATATTAAAATCTCCACTTATTACACAGTACACATCGGGAATGGAGTTGATGATCCACCGCCACAGATCACCCCTTTCAACTGCATTGTTCAAGGTGTAAATATTAATGAGGCCAAAAGGGTGGTTGTCCACATTAAAAAGGACCCATAGGGCACGATTGGTGGGGTCCATGTCATGGTTAATAAGTAAAGGTTGTCCATTTGGGAGCAAAAAGTGAAATTAAACCCCCACGCCCTACTTCATGATTGCTACATAAAAGCCAAGTTGTTAGGCAAGATGTACTTGCAAATCATCTGTTACTGAAAACCTGTAATTTTTACTCCCTTGAAAAAATAAAACATCTAAATTTACACATTGTTGCCAAGTTTCATGCACAACATATTTACGACATGAGTCTGTAAGACCCCAAACATTCAAAGATAAACAATTCATGGGAAACATTTTTCCAGATCCATATCCCCATCCTCTAAGCCAACAAGGGCATCATATTGATTTTGTAGGAAATGAGAAACATTGTGCTATAAAAAATCCTACAAATCTACTTTTTTCCTGATTGGGGTACTCAATGTTGTACTCCGTTTCAGTGGAATCAACACTGCAAGCCAAGATATGATCCCAAGATTATGCGAGAAGTGCTTCAAGGCCTTTTGGAAGGCCCTTGTGAGTTACTTGACAGGAGTAATGACACCAAGTGCAGGATGGGAACCTTATAAACAAAGTTTTTTTCTAGTCCATGAGAACCAATGCTGCGAGGGATGTGCTAGAAGTACTTTGGCAATGGGGTAGCTGAGTTGGCAGATGAAAGTTGGTTCTTTAGTAGCAATCGTTGGCTCTTTAGCATGCACAATATTTGGTTGTACCTTAACAATTGACTCCCGATGGCCATTAGAGCTAGAGGCCTTGGATTGTTGGGCTTTGCCCTTATTGAGCCAGCCTCCGGTAACTATGAAACCTTCCTGCTATGGGGGTTTGACTAGTTGAGGAGCTGCTTTGGCCACATGGCAGTTTCAGGGCACATAGAGAGGACAATCTTTAATCTTGTGATCGGAAGCTTGGCAACAGAAGCATGTGTTAGGCAGATTAATATACATGACCCACTAAGAATAGTGTTTGTCTCCCATCTTGATATCCAAAAATTCCTTAAGGTCTTGAGAGAGATCAATCTCAACATAGATTCTCTTTTGTGGGTGAGCATGGTAGAACCTTTCGGCTTTGAGGCAAATAACTCAGCCAAGAGAAGTAGCAATTTATGACAGAAAAGACACACATGGAAAAGGAAGGCCAAGGAATTCAACCCAGATAGGAACTTTAATGGCGGTATATTCAGATACCACAAAGTCCTTATGTCATGGGGTTAGAACAAGCAACGGGTTGTAAAAAAACCAAGTGGCTTGCTTAGCCAAAATATTGGGTGCATTAGCAGGGTCAGAAAATCAAAAGAGAAAGAAACCCTTAATCATGTTTTGAACACTTTCTAGTCAACTTGTACGAGTTTTTCGAAATAGTTACACTCAAAATTGGAAGATGTTGTAGAAATATGAATTGTAGAATTTTGAGTCTAGTTTCTAAGCTACTAAATTTTATTGAAAACAGATAAGTTTAAGTGGGTCAAACAACTAAAATACCAACAGATGCTCTTGTTTTTGTTAAAAAACATAATAGAGTGACTTTCGTGCCCCCCACCATTTTTTGAGCACCATTTAGTATTTTTGAAAACCCTTTGGTAGAAAGATAGCTAGGAGCATCTAGTTTGGGCTCCATTTTTTTCAGATTTTTTTAGTGAATATTTTTTTATTTATGATTTTTCTAGTACATAAATTTTATGTTTTGAAAAATAACGGAGCTCCGACCATGCCCCCCCTAACTACCTCAAAAAATATCAAAAATTAGATTTTTTTTGAATATGTATAGAATTATGCCTAGTTTGGGCTAGTATAATTTTTTTTTAATTTTGATCACCCAAAAAAAAGATACACCATGAAAGATAGACATATTTACACTTCAAAAAATAGCTATAAAAAGGCATAGTTAGAAAATAAATAATATGGAAACCTTATATTAGTCAGAAAATTTGAAAAATTATATTTTTAGAAAGAAGAGACTCTGCTCTACGTCGTGGTATAATTTTTTAAAAATGGATCGATTGTTTTATTTTGATTTATCATAGAGGAAGTGGCATTTTTACATTTTCTTGTAAAAACACATTGTTTGTTGTGTTTGTGCAGGTCCATGCCTCAGGCTTGGGGATCCAAACCGGATCCCAAGCCTTGAGGCATGGCTTGGGAAAAGAGAAAATGGTACGTGTTACATAACACGTACGTGTTCTATGTAGTATAAACATAACGCGTACACGTTACATAACGCGTACGTGTTCTGTGTAGTATAAGCATTGTGTATGTTTTAGACATGCTTCTATTTACATAAATAAATGTTTAAGTATGCTTTTCATTTATTATTATTTATCTTTTATTATTTCTTATACTTACACTTTAAATTTAAAAACTTATACTTTAAATTTATTTATGTAAATATAAGAAATTAGGGTCACTCTGCACCTTATGGAATTAGTCTCACAGCTCCATGAGTCATGGTTTAGGAGATAGTTTTTAAAGTATAATTTGGTCAGTACATAGGTAATTTTTCAGGATTTCAGCATTCAGCCTAAATCTTTTAGCATTTAACTTCTACAATCAAAACCCTAAACCATAGGCCATAAACCTAAACACTAAACTGTAAACCTTGAGCCCTAAACCCTAAACCCTAAACCTTTAACCATGATCCCTAGACCCTAAAACCTAAACCCTAAACCCTAAACCTTAAACATTCAGCCCTTACCCATGAGCCCTAAACCCTGAGCCTTAAGCCCTAAACCCTAAGCCATAAGCCCTAAACCCTAAACCCTAAACCATGAACCATGAGCCCTAAATGCTAAACCCTAAACCCTGAACCGTAAAAACTAAATCCTAAACCCTAAACCCTAAACCTTAAACATTGAATCCTAAACCCTAAACCCTAAGCCTTGAACCCTACACCCTTATCCCTGAGCCCTAAAATCTAAACCCTAAACCCTAGACCATATACCCTAAGCCCTAAGCCCTAAAACCTAAACCCTAAACCCTAAACCCTAAACCCTAAACCATAAACCCTAAAACTTAATCCCTAAACCTAAACCATAAACCCTAAACCTTAATCCCTAAACCATTAAATCCTAAACCCTAAACCCTGAACCCTGAACCATAAACCCTAAAACCTAACCATAAACCATAAACCCTTATCCCTAAACACTAAATCCTTAACCCTAAACCCTAAACCCTAAACCCTAAACCTTAAACCCTAAATCCTTAACCTCGATCTGTAAACCCTAACCATAAACACTAAACCCTAAACCTAAAACCTAAATCCTAAACCATAACCCTAAACCTTGAACCCTGAACCCTAAACCCTAAACCTTAAACCCCTAACCATGAGCTTTGAACCCTAATCCCTAAACCCCAAACCATATTTCATCAATATTTCCTAGTCTCGTGCCTAGAACCATCATTGAGTCTGCTTATAGAACTACCTTGTTTATGAGAGGTGGGACAAGTAACTAAATGGATATGACATCTACCTTGTGCCTTGTAATGCATATATTACACATCTCTTCCAAACTTGTTTCTCCCCACATATACTTGCACTCTTGAATGTAAATTTATTCACACTCTGAAACAAATTTCACATTTCTCATATTTCCATGTATGGTATTATGCAAGCCAGGATGACCCATTGGAAGCTAGAAAAAATAACCATCACAACAAAAAAATTAATCTTAAAGGAAACAAAAGAAACATAGAGAATATATCAATGCAGAGGTGTAGGATCATAATTGAATTTCTTGTAGTATCCTCTCCTCCGGAGAAAGATAAAGTTCAAGTGTTCTACTGGAATGGATAGTAAATTTGACAGAACTTCCTAAAGTGTTCAAAATAAGCATAGAAACAGGGGAATGGCTAAGAACACTAAGGGGTTATCAATCACCTAGTAAATCTTTCTTGTTTAGTTCTAAATGGGAGTTACCTGGCCTACGACTTAGTGACCTTCCATTCATTGATAATTCCTTATATGATAAACCCATGGATGTTTTCAAAATCCCCTAAACAAAAAGATAGGGGTAGTCATCAATCCTAGTGAAGGGTGTGATGTGATTTCCAAGCAACTTGAAATTCATATAGATTTAGAGGTCATAACATGAATTTACAAATATCTCTATCATTATAAATGGAAGCCAAGTAATAGTGTCTCCCTGTACATCCAAGGATTGAGGACTACTGGGGTCTTTGGAAGGATTGGACAGTCAGGAATATGACATTTCCCTCCTTCAAAATATCAACAGATGAAAAACATCAAATTTTGATGACTCTCTTTGAATGTTCTGCCTACAAATTCGATGAACCCTGAACTCTGTGACCTAAACCCTTAACCCTCAACCATGAGACCTAAACCTTAAACTATAACCATAAACCCTAAAACCAAAATAATAAATCCTAAACCCTAAACACTAAATATTAAACCCTAAAACCTAAACCCTAAACCCATAACCCTAAACCCTTGACCCTAGACCCTAAACCCTGAGCCCTAAGCCCTAAACCATAAATACTAAATCCAGAGCCCCGAGCTCTAACCCCCAAACCTTAAAAAAGTAACTCTGAACCCCAAACCTTAACCCATAAACCATGAACCATGAACCCTAAACCCTAAACCTCAATCCATAATCCCTAAACCATAAACCGTAAACCTTAAGCCTTAAACCCTACACCCTAATCCTTGAACCCTTAACCCTAAACCTTAAACCCTGAGCCCTAAACCCTAAATCTAGAGCCCTGATCTCTAACCCCTAAACCTTAACTAACCCCTTAACCTTAAACCCGTAACTCTGAACACCAAACCCTGAGTCATAAACCTTAAACCATGCACCCTAACCCCTAAACCCTAAACCCTTAGCCCTGATCCCTAAATCGTAAACCCTAAACCTTAAGGCCTAAATGTTAAATCCTAAAGGTCTCTAAATCCTAAACCCTAAAAACTAAATCATAAACCCTAAACCCTGACCCCTAAACCCTAAACTCTAAACCCCAAGCACTAAACCCTAAACCCTAAGCCCTAAGCCCTAAACCCTAAACCCTAAACCCTAAGCCCTAAACACTAAACCCTAAACCCTAAACTCTATAACCTAAACCCTTAACCCTAAAACCTAAACCCTAAACCTTGAGCCTTAAACCCTTGAACCCTTTGCCCTAAACCCTAAACCCTGACTCCTAAACCCTAAACCTTAACCCTAAACCTTAAACCCTAAGCCCTAAACCCTGAACCCTCAACTCTCAACCCTAAACCCTCAACCCTGATACCTAAACCCTAAACCCTGAACCCTTTTCCCTAAACCCTGAACCCTAACCTTTAAACCTTAAACCCTAACTCCTAAACCCTAAACCTTAAACCCTAAATCCCCTAAACCTTAAACACTAAATCCTAAATCCTCCTAAACCCTAAACCCTAAGCCCTAAACCCTAAACCCCTTAAACCATAAACCCTAAACCCTAACCCTAAACCCTAAACCCTAAACCCTAAACCCTAAACCCTAAACCCTAAAACCTAAACCCTGAACCCTAAACCCTAAACCTTGAGCCCTAAACCCTAAACCCTAAGCCCTGAACCCTAGGCCCTAAGCCATAAGCCCTAAGCCAAAACCCTAAACCTTGAACCCTCAAACATAAACCCTTAACCCTAAACCCTAAACCCTAAAAACTAAACCCTGAACCCTCAACTCTCAACCCTAAACCCTAAACCCTCAACCCTGATCCCTAAACCCTAAACCCTGAACCTTGAGCCATAAACCCTAAACCCTCAACCTTGACCCCTAAACCCTAAACCTTGAACCTTGAGCCCTAAACCCTAAACCCTCAACCCTTAACCCTGAACCATAAACCCAAAACTCTAAACCCTAAACCATAAACCCTAAACCATGAACCCTAAGCCCTAAGCCCTAAACCCTAAACCCTAAACCCTAAAATCTGAACTATGAGCCTTAAACACTAAACCTTAAACCCTAAACTCTAAACCTTGAGTCCTAAACCCTTAGCCCTAAACCCTAAACCCTAAACCCTAAATCATAAACCCTCACCCAAAGGAAAGTCCTAAAAAGATCATTCAGCATGTTTCAGTGTGTAGGGAATAGTGTTTAAGGTGATCGATCGACTCATTTAGTTTTTATGAGAGACTACTTCCTTTGAAGGCCTAAAAAGGCATTTTTGGCCATTTTGTAGTTAATTGAACACCCTTCAGAACAAGCTAAAATGAGCTAGTCATGTCACCGAGTTATCAAGGACCATTATTTGTGAAGTATTAAGGCATCGTTTGTCTCCATAAGAGACATATGAGAAAAAGCATGTATGAGAATCATGAATTTGATTCCATGAAAGGATGCTTTTAGAGCTAGGAAAGGTGAGGGGATGATCTTTATATGGAGCACCATGTTTCTAAGAATGAGCAATCATCTGAGTTCACTTGATGCAATTCACTTGGTACTATTCGTAACAACTCATT
This sequence comes from Taxus chinensis, assembly GCA_019776745.2. NCBI lineage: Eukaryota > Viridiplantae > Streptophyta > Pinopsida > Cupressales > Taxaceae > Taxus > Taxus chinensis. Next base: position 2,117,642 of record CM034151.1, on the reverse strand, counting down.
CAACACCTAGTAGTGTTATCACACCTTAAGGAGGAGGCACATTACAATCACCTCATTTTGGCCATAGGACAGGAATCCCATTCAGGGAACAATCCTCTATCTACAAAGTGAGGATCTCTTTTTAGTAAGAAGTAGACAAACATCATAGAGTTAATTCATGGTCACTAAAGTGAATTATGGACCAAATTTAAAAATTAGTACCAATTCAAGCAGTGGTAGGGCCAAAATCCATTTTAGAAGGTCAAAAAACCTAAAAAATGACTATATGCTTTCCCAAAACAAAGACCGACTACAATATATATGCCCTGAAAGTTTTAGGTCGTTTGCTGAAATCCTGAAAATGAGTAAGTACTGACCAGATTAGATTTTGAAAAACTATCTTCTAGATTATAACTGTTGGAGCTACGAGACCACTTCCATAAGGTGCAGAGTGACCCTAATTTCTTATATTTACTAAAATAAATTTAAAGTATAAGAAATAATAAAATATTAAAAATAATAATTTTTGTAAATATTATAACCCACTAAAACACATATGCATGGTCCATACTACACAGAAACATATACATTAAACACAAAACGTGTTTTGAATTACTTAAAACATGTACGCATTATGGTTCGGTGATTCCCGAGCCAAACAAATTAAAATGCGAGCGCGTTTTAGCAAAACGCGTATGTGTTTTGATTTTTTTAGGATTCTTGTCCTCTTTTTGGCCCCCCAACTTCGTGAACTTACCCATAACCTGAATACAATTTCACGGTAATTATATGTAGTTTGCCACCCTAGAAAAGTTGACTCCAGAATTTTTGCCAGAGTTGCAAAGATATTTTTTTGTACAATATTTTGATCTTCTCTAACATGTACTTAATCTATATTATTCTTAAAAAGGTCGCTAGCTATGTATTTCCTTGGGTTGACCTTAGCTTGTTTTCACATTGTTGGATAATGCTTATTATAAATAGAACTTATTCCATTTTAAAAGTAATATGTGACACGTAATGTTACAATTGAAATGTATGTTTTCTTTTCATGAATTCTATTTACTTAGTTTTAGAAGTCAAGTTTGGTCTCGCATAAGTACATGGAAGCTAACTAACCTTTTTTTGAATAATGATAGATAAGAATATATCATTGAGGGTTTTTTGAGTTTTTTTCTATGAATCATTGTAATCCCAATTAAAAATTACAATAGATTTGTTTACTGGTAATATAAGGAATAATTGAAGTTGTAAATTATTTTGTGCATAGATTCAACAACTGAGCCATCATCAACAATATGATTGTTGTGAAGGACTTTTTGGATAGATTCCTATTTTTTAATTTTATAAATAGTGAGATTTGCATGGTATTTTACATTTGATATTCATAGTTTAAAAACTACATGATAGGATTTAGAAGCTAAAATATTTCATTTTTTAGCAATAATACATAAAATAAATTCAAAATATTGTTAAAATTTTTTGGTTGGTCATAAGATGATTTATCATAGGCGTAGATTGAAGCACACAAAATGAAAAAGAAAAAAAAAACATTAATAAGTGTGGGAACCATGATTTAGAAGAAGATTGATATGGATATTTCAAGTGATTTTATATTCAGCCACATATTCATTTAATATGTTATTCAAGTACTCAAATGGAATGTGATTATTTCAATTGAGTTACTAAGTCATTCCTATTAATTTGGGAAAGCCAATAACAAAAGAATAATATTGACCTTGTTATCCAGGTCTCTGGTAAATTGGAATCCCTTAGGATACAGGTAACTTTTCTGACAGTCACCGGTTTGAGGGAGAAGTAAATCACTGCCAAAATGGAAAACTGAAGAAATGGCGATGGACCAAGGGAACAATATCGCTACCTAGAAAAAGTGGAGCTGTAATCTTTAGGTTGATGGGTTTTTCAAAATTCTGCATGAGATGTGTGATAGAAACGATGGAAAAGTTGAAACCAGGACCCTAAGGGAAGAATCTCCAGTTTGAGGAAGAGATCCCACTTTATTATATGCCTACTTTTTTTATTCAACTTGTCTTCTCAAGTCCTCAATCACTACATGTTTCCGTGCTAGAAATTTCTTTTAGTTTTTTGGTCTTTTTGAGATATTAGTCATGGGTTATTGAAGTAAGTACAAGGTTTTACCAAGTTCTAGAGAATGAGTAGGTGGATATTGCATGCAACAACATATACTGTAGCAATTGCGACTTGGGGGGAAAATGAACCATCAATTCTGGATATATCAAATTTTAGATCTTTCCTTGTAGCAGGTGGGCCCCTGAAACAACTTCCCCCCCTTTCGACCAAATGTTCAAAAAAAGTCCTAGAACTTATTTTTCAATGGAAATTCAATACTTTATTGAGGCGATGCACTTTACTGCTAACCACAGCATGCACTTGAAAAACACATAGTTTTAGGTACCTATGATTCTGAAACCAAGTGCATGGATCCAACTCTCATTCATCTGGATAGGGGAAGTTTCAAGTTGCATATAAGCAATTTGTTTAGCATTCATTGGGAACTTTTAACTGTAAGGATGTTTACTTTGTTGTAAATCTTTACACATAATGAAGCTCATGTTGAGCAAATTTGTTATTTGGTTTATTATTACTACATTGTTTCAAACACATGGAGCTAAATTGAGATTGGACTCTCCATTTATCACTCAATTTTGGCCTTGTTATCTCCTAGTTAGACAATCTTATTATTATAAGGGATGTTGACACCATATAGTATGTTGAACTCCTATCATTATAGATTCTCCCAAATGGTGAGAAAATGATTAAAAAATTGTTGATTTAGATTGTGTATCTTCTTATGTTGAGAGCAATCCTTATTCTCTAATATAGCTTTTGATGCAATTTATGGTTTTCATTCCTTAGTTGACTAGATCTGTTTATTAAATTTTTGAATGATATCAGAGCGAGTGGGAGCTAGGAGATTAGCCACCTTGTAGTTAGTTGAAAAGTTAATTTGAGGTGAAGAGTCTATATGTGTCTTGAAGAATGGAAAATAAACCAAATACTCAGTGATCAAAATGTCCACGTATGGTGTCTTGAGGAAATGTCGTTAGATATCACTGCGCATGTGGTATTGTCAAGATACCTACAAATTAATAAATTGGTCAATTCCTAGAGTTCATTTGAACCTTGAAATCCAAAATTTAGAATAAAGATTAAGTTTGATAGATGGACCAGTTATCTCATTCTCACAGAATAGATATTCTTCAATTTTGGAACCATGACACCATGGGTGTAGAACATTTAGAAGGCATATAAGGGTGATAGTGTTCTTAGTCAAAATGATTCAAGGATTTTGTTTGATATAACAAACAACTCCTTCATGGGAATCATGATACCAAAATAAAATAAAAGGGGATGATAAAAAATTGCCTTCTTGATGTTGAGTCATTGCACGTAAATTCGTTGGATTATTGCTAAGATCTAGTTTGTCAATACTGATGCCTTGCTACATGTCATAGTGACACTGACTCCTTATTATTTAGCACATGACCTGCTACACATCTAATATTTAGACCACAACTCCTTATAGTCTTTGGACATTCAAAGACAGCCTCTTGCTCACTGTGGCTCAGATTTTTCTCTTAGTAAGCTCAATTGAGCAAATGAGATAATGTACGAAACTCAATAAAACCAGTAGTAAGTTTTAATCTGATTTTGAACTATTGCTAAGGCATTTTAGCCATTTTTATCTAATTGGTCCATTTAAAGCAATTAAAGAGGACTATAGTATTGGTAATACTTCTATGTTTTTATAAATTAACAAATGCATTGTGGGGGGCAATTAATGTTTTGGGGCCAATTAAGACTATGTCATGGGTTTAAATTATAAACCAGGACAATTTGTATTCCTTTTTCCTATAATTTCTAGCTGATATCAATAAACTAAACAAACTTCCTAGGTCATATGGTCAAGTTTTATAATCTGACAATTTTTAATTAAAATTGGCTAATTTTACGGGAAATAAAGTTTAAGAAATATTTGCACTTGAAGTGAATCTAATTGCAGTGACCCTTTTTTGAAATATTTGATTATTCTTAGTTTACAATCCATCGCATAGTGCTCATCAAATGGTCATTGATCAAGAGCCAACTGTTAGAAGCAAGTAACTTCATTTAGGAACAAGTCATACTAAGTATTTGAATTTGAAGCATTCAGGAGTAATGGAGTACGATTATTGTTATGTTTGTGGAGCCTATTTTCATGTTAGAGTGTGGTACACCTTCTATGTGTTACACTCAGGTATTTTTACGACGGTCCCGCTCACCGGTGAGCGGGTCAAGGGGGTTCGGGGGCGAAGCCCCCGAAGCAAATTTTCATGGGTGGTTTATTAACCCATGGGTAATGGGTAACCGTTATGGGCTGTTTTTGGGCCCATGGTTTTTTCGTTACCCATTGTTTTGTAAAACCACTTCTTCGGCTACCCATAGGTTTATGGGACAGTTTTGTTTTTTGCCCATGGTTTTGATACCCACGGTTTTGTATCAAACTGCTTAAGCAATTGTCTATTTATATGGTCTTATGCATATGATACATATACAAGCAAATGCATTGCAGATGTGCTTTGAATTCGGGTGTGAATTCTGTAGAGTTTGTTGAGCATAGCTCCAAACGGATCTGGGTATTGTATTGAGAGAGTGGAGGCTTGTAATAAAATCTGAGCAAGTGATTCTTGGTGGACGTAGCCCAAATTGGGTGAACCACGTTAAATATTGTCTCTCTGTGTTGTGTTATTTATTCTGCACTTTTATTTGAGATCTGTAATATTTTCTGCATATTAGTTTCTACTGTTGCGATTCTGTAAGGGATTATTCCACATATTTTATCTCTTATTTCCTAACAATTGGTATCAGAGCCTGGTTTGGTTTGCTGAAGTGTTGAATCGCAGGGAAAGTTTTTAGCTTGAGTGGGAGCTATGGCAGATGATGGAAGATCTAGGGTTGATAAATTCAACGGGCATAATTTCAGTCTTTGGAAGATGCAGATGGAAGATTACCTTTATCAGAAGGATCTTTATACTCCGTTGTCTGAGAAGGTGAACAAACCCTCGAGTATGACAGATGTGGAATGGGATTTGTTGGATCGGAAGGCACTTGGAACGATCCGGCTGTGTCTTGCATCTTCGGTATTATTTAATGTTTCAAAGGAAAAGACTACAAAAGATCTAATGGATGCATTAGGGAAGTTGTATGAAAAACCCTCTGCCTCTAACAAGATATTTTTAATGAAAAAGTTGTTTAATATGAAGATGTCTGAGAATAGTTCAGTAGAAGATCATTTAAATGATTTCAATACGGTTGTGAATATGCTAGCTTCGGTTACAATAGAATTTGATGAAGAAGTTAGGGCTTTATTAATTCTGTGCTCTTTACCTGAAAGTTGGAATAGCCTGGTAATGGCGGTAAGCAACTCGGTTCCAGCTAACTCGAAGTTGAAGTTTGAGGATGTTGTAGGGGTGATTCTAAGCGAGGAAATGCGAAGAAAAAGCTCTGGGGAATCTTCTACTTCAGGGAATGCTTTGACAGTGGAAACTAGAGGGAGACAGAAGAATAGAGGAAATCATGGAAAATTGAAAGATCGGGAAGGTCAAAATTCAAGAGCAAGATTGTATGTTGGAACTGTGGAAAGTCTGGGCATGCAAAGAAGGATTGTTGGGAGCTTCGAGACAAGAAGAAACAACAGGAAGAAAACAAGGAGGCAAATGTGGCATCGGGTAATGTATGTCAGGATGCTTTGATTCTTTCTTTGCATAATATTACTGAATCTTGGGTTTTAGATTCAGGGGCTTCTTTTCATGCTACTCCACATAGGCATTATTTTGTTGATTATGTTCAAGGGGATTTTGGGCATGTTTTTCTTGGTGATGATGAGCCTTGCAGTATAGTTGGAAAAGGTTCTGTTCAGGTTAAAATGCAGAATGGGAATACATGGCTATTGAAGGATGTCAGACATGTGCCTACATTAAGGAGAAATTTGATATCGGCGGGGCAATTGGGAAGTGATGGTTGTACTGTGATATTTACAGCTGACTCTTGGAAGGTTACCAAGGGTGATCTTGTGGTGGCAAGAGGTAAGAAGGTTGGAACCTTGTATTTAACCACTGATAGTACTAATGATTGTAATCTTGTGGCTTCAGATGTAGATACAACATTATGGCACTATAGGCTTGGTCATATGAGCCATAAGGGCATGGACATCATAAAGAAGAATTTGCATGGATATACAGAAACAGGTTTGGATTTCTGTGAGAACTGCATATATGGGAAATAAAAGCGAGTAAGGTTTCTCAAGGTTGGACCTATGAAGAAAGAGAGTAAGTTAGAGCTGGTACATTCTGATGTGTGGGGGCCAGCTCAGGTATCATCTCTTGGGGGTTCAAGTTATTATGTTACTTTTATTGATGATGCAACAAGGAAAGTTTGGGTTTATTGTATTAGAAACAAATCTGATGTATTTGATACTTTTGTTAAATGGAAAGCCTTGGTAGAGAATGAAACAGGTCTTAAGTTAAAATGTCTCAGGTCAGATAATGGAGGGGAGTATTGCAGCAATGAATTTAATGATTATTGTTCTAAGAATGGAATCCACAGGCAAAAGATAGTTCCAGGAACCCCGCAACAGAATGGGGTGTCAGAAAGGATGAACAAAACAATAATGGAACATGCTAGGAGCATGAGGATACATGCAGGACTGCCTCTTTATTTTTGGGTAGAAGCGGTGAGCACAGCTGTGTACTTGATAAACAGAGGACCCTCAAGTGCCTTGGATGGAGGCATACCTGAGGAGGCTTGGTATGGTAAGAAAGTTGATTACTCATTTCTTAGAGTCTTTGGATGTGAGGTGTTTGTTCATATTGACAAGGATGATAGGACCAAGCTAGAGGCTAAATCAGAAAAATGCACTTTTATTGGTTATGGTGGTGATGACTTTGGATTTAAATGTTGGAGTATTAAGGACAAGAAAATCATTCGGTCTAGGGATGTGGTCTTTAATGAGAAAGTCATGTATAAGCAACAGTTGCAGGAAAACAGGGAAGAATCCAAGAAAGAATATGCAGTGGTAGAGGATCTTCCGGATGGGAAAGTGACCCATGAATCAGTTCAGGAACCTACTCAACAGGAACCCCAAACTCCTACAGTGAGGAGGTCTTCTAGGGTAAGAAAAGAACCTGAACGTTTTTCTCCTTCTCTTTATTATTTATTACTCACTGATAGTGGAGAGCCAGAGAGCTTTGATGAAGCAATGCAGGTAGATGCCAGTAAGAAGTGGGAGCAAGCCATGGATGAGGAGCATAAGTCTCTCATGGAGAACCAGACTTGGGATTTGGTGAAGCTACCAGAAGGCAAAAGAGCATTGCAGAACAAGTGGGTGTACAAAGTTAAAGATGAAGAAGGAGGAAAGAAAAGATATAAGGCCCGGTTGGTGGTCAAGGGGTTTGCACAGAAAAAAGGTATAGATTTTGATGAGATCTTTTCTCCTGTAGTAAAAATGACTTCTATTAGAACTGTTCTTGGAATAGTGGTAGCAGAAGACTTGCACTTAGAACAGTTAGATGTAAAGACTGCATTTCTCCATGGTGATTTGGAGGAGGAACTATATATGCAGCAACCAGAAGGATATGAAGTCAAAGGTAAAGAGGAGATGGTGTGCAAATTGAAGAAGAGCTTGTATGGCTTGAAACAAGCTCCACGTCAATGGTATAAGAAGTTTGATAGCTTCATGATGGAGCAAGGTTATATCAGATGTCATTCTGACCATTGCGTGTATACAAAGAAATTTGAGGATGGAAGTTATATTATCCTGTGTTTGTATGTTGATGACATGCTGGTTGCAGGTAAAAACATGCAGGAAATAAAAGTACTCAAGAAATAACTAAGTGAATCCTTTGATATGAAGGATTTGGGGGCTGCCAGACAAAATCCTTGGTATGAGGATAACTCGGGATAGGAAGGAACGGAAGCTGACTTTATCTCAGGAAGAGTACATTAAGAAGGTATTGGATAGGTTTAACATGCAGGATGCTAAACCGGTTGGGACTCCTTTGGCAAGCCATTTTAAGTTATCAAAGGAGCAGTGTCCTAAGACAGAGCAGGAAAGAAACCATATGTCCAAGGTACCTTACTCATCAGCGGTTGGCAGTTTGATGTATGTTATGGTGTGCACTAGGCCTGATATTGCCCATGCAATAGGAGCTGTGAGTAGATTTATGAGTGATCCAGGTAAAGAGCATTGGCAAGCAGTAAAGTGGATCCTTCGGTATTTGAGAAGGACCATGGGGACAATTTTATGCTACAGTGGATCAGATACCACTTTATGTGGTTATGTAGATTTAGACATGGCTGGAGATGTAGACAGTCAGGAGGAGCATGACAGGTTATATTTACACTGTAGGTGGGACAACAGTAAGCTGGATTTCACGACTACAGAAGTTGGTGGCTTTGTCAACCATGGAGGGCTGAGTATGTTGCTGCCACAGAGGCAAGCAAAGAGATGATTTGGTTACAACAATTGCTTGAGGAGTTGGGGCATAAGCAGGAGGAATGTAAGCTGCATAGTGATAGTCAAAGTGCTATACACCTAGCTAAGAACTCTGCTTTCCACTCCAGGACGAAGCATATATAGTTGAGATATCACTTCATCAGGACAACTTTGGAGGAAGATAAGTTGAAGTTGGAGAAGATTCATACCAGTCAGAATCCTGCAGACATGATGACCAAGGTGGTCACAAGGGATAAAATAAAGCTATGTTCAGCTTTGGTTGGCCTTCACGGATGACAGTGAAGGGTTGAGAAGCTTTCTCAGTGGAAATCAATATCCAAGTGGGAGATTGTTATGTTTGTGGAGCCTATTTTCACTGTTAGAGTGTGGGTACACCTTCTATGTGTTACACTTAGGTATTTTTTATGGTGGTCTCGCTCTTGCTGGTGAGTGGGTCAAGGGGGTTCGGGGGCAAAGCCCCCAAAGAAAATTTTCATGGGTGATTTATCAACCCATGGGTAGTGGGTGACCGTTACGGACTATTTTTGGGCCCCATGGTTTTTTCGGTACCCATTGTTTTGATACCCATGGTTTTTTTTCCCATGGTTTTGATACCCATGGTTTTTTGCCCATGGTTTTTTGATAGACACGGTATTGTATCAAACTGCTTAAGCAATTGTCTATTTATATTTTCTTATGCATATGATAGAAAGACAAGCAAATGTATTGTAGATGTGCTTTGAATTTCGGGTGTGAATTATGTAGAGTTTGTTGAGAATATCCCCAAACGGATTTGGGTATTGTAATGAGAAAGTGGAGGCTTGTAATAAAATCTGAGCAAGTGATTCTTGGTGGACGTAGCCCAAATTGGGTGAACCACGTTAAATACTGTCTCTCTATGTTGTGTTATTTATTCTGCACTTTTATTTGAGATCTGTAATATTTTCTGCATAGTAGTTTCTACTGTTTTGATTCTGTAAGGGATTATTCCGCATATTTTATCTCTTATTTCCTATCACTTGTGTGGTTCTTTTTGAGCATATTTTTAGAGATCCTATTTTATTTTTCTCGACCCTTGCAAAACTTGTGGGTCAAGAGGTCAAAAATTCCCAAGAGGGACATTTAAAAAAACGGAGGGTGGTTCTATAAATTACCATGCCTGGAAACCAAAGATGTAACATTTATTACAGTCTCGTGGATTATGGCTCGTATTTGACAACACCGTTCCTACATTCACCACAGAGAAGGATAAATACTTGTATGCATGCAAGCAAGACAAATCTCTCCCTCTAGTTTCACATTTCTGCGGCCACAGCTCCAAATGAGGTATGGGAAAAATTTGAATCTTTATCTCCTTCAGATTTCCCTTCCATAGAATAATTTCTATCAAAATTTAAAGAGATTCGTAGTCTGTAACACTCTGATTTTGTATGTTAACTTGGTGAATGTTTTACATACTGTTATAGCTCTTGGAATGAAAGCAAACATGTTAAGATATGTTTTGATCTTAAGAGAATGTGTTGCTAATTTGGATTCTTGCATACTGTGATTTATTGCATGGGACAGCAAATATTGTACTTGTGTGTTTGCTGATGTGACGACAGATTGTCGTATAATTGTTTGCTCTTGTGCTAATTGACAGCATACCCTGAATCAACTCCATTGATTCAAGTATGCTGAGGTCCTCTTTGTGTTTTTCTATGTTAATTCACACTTGAACTGGACTAGGATTATTATGAGCGTGCAGTGCCTGATTACAGGTGTGAATAGCTGGCACGAAAATGCCAACGACAGGGGTTCGATTCTTGAACCCTGTACTGTCGAATTTGGGACCTCGTGGGGCGAGAAACGCCTGGACACGGGTGACCTTGGCATGTAATCTAAAGGACGGAACGTCCTGCTCTGTGTTAACGCGAATGTTAGTAAGGGGCTGGAAGGAAGTTGTTAGTGTTAATGGTTAGTGTGAATTAAACCTAAACTAACCCTAAGACCTAACATACATCCTACACTACTATCCTAAGTGGATTTTTAAATTACAAAAAAAAAAAAGGAAAATAAACCTAAAGTTCTAAAACCTAAGGTTGAACTAAGACCTAGGTCGAATGAGTTATGTAACCTAAACTAATCCTAAACTAAGGGGTACGCAGACCCTTGGGAAGAAAAGGGATAAGGATGTGAAGGAGGCATTCATTGGTATTAAATGAACTGTCCCTTCGTGGACGGCGCCAGTTTTGGCGGGGCAGGTAGGAAATAGAGGTATCTATTTGGAGTTATGGCTAAATTCTGTTTGCATGGAAAATTTTGAAATTTAAAACTCGCCAACCCAAGTGGCGGTGGCGTGGAAAATAAGGAAAAAGGCCAAGTCTTTATTGCATTAATGGTTTTTGGTCCTCACGACCAGCTCGCCTTGGAAACAGCATGAGGAAAAATTGGTTTTCATTTTGTTGGTTCGAGCCTTCTGTAAAGTTGCTCTGCATTTGGTTTCTTTGGTCTGGTTCAGTCGAACCAGCTCTAGCATTTGACATTTTCTTGGAAGTTTTGAGGCTTTTGATAAGCCTGAAGAAAAGAAGGGAGTGCTGGGAATATTGTGTTGCCGTTGTGGAAGAAAAACGCAGAAAACAACGTTTTCTTCGAGCTCTGGAGAAGATATCTCAGGCACGTTAAGCCCTTCTCTTTAAAATCTTTGCTTTGATTAAATGTTTCATTAAAACAACCCTGCTCTTGGGTTGGGATCGCATGATTGTTGTTGAGTTGATTTGGAAATGGATTTTATTGGTTCTTGCTTCTTTTCTTTGGGAAATGTTAATGAGATTTGATTCTGGTTGCTCTACCTTGAATTGTTCTTGCTCGAATCATGTTGGAAATGATTTTTCATTCTTGATTGTTGACTGTATAATAGGGTTGAGAATGTGGATATTCCTTTCACTGTTCGTGTGTTGGTTTCGAAATTGGAATAGGCTGTGCAATCGGCCTCTTGTGGCGAAATTGTCTCTTTAAGTGCAATTTTTTTGCTTGCTATATGGGGAATTGTCCTTGCATGTAAACAAAAAGGGAAAATGAAGATACAGCCGTTGTATATTTCTATGAAATGGGTTTTCATTGGATCTTGCTGTCATTTGAAAACAATATGGAAATATTGTCTTGACTCGGTTGAGTTTTATTGTCTTGTAAATTTCGATTCAGCTGCTCATGCTCCCTAGTACCCTCCCCACCCTCTTACCATCTCCCTTGCCACCCCCCCTCTCTCGCTACTTCTCCTTTCCCGCGCCTTCTTCTTGTCACTCGATTCGCCCCCCTTCCCCCACAATTGCTCCAGCTTCCCAAGATCTCGGCCCTCGCTCCCCCCCCTTTCAGTGGGCCTTCTCAACGTCTCCCATACTACCCTTTTTCACAATACTCCGCCCCCCCCTCTTCTTGTCCTCTCCGTCAACCTCCCCCAGTCAGAGTTCTCCATGTCAGTACCCCTTTACCCGTTTCCCCACTCTCCCTACCTACCCTCCCACTACATTGACCTACTTCTCCCCCCCAACCGCCCTCTCATCCCCCACCCTCTTCCGACCCTCCTCTCTTTATTGTTGACCCCACCTCCTTGAACGACTCCCATTACCCCCTTCCTTCCCTATTCCTCTTTATTTACACCTTTCTTCCCTTCCTCCACTTTTTCCTTCCTTCCTCTAGCCTCTCACGATTCCTCTTTTGATTTTCGCTCGATTTTCTTACTATTGGGGAATCCCTTGAATATATATATTATTCTATATAATTATATTATATATATATTAGATATTATATCTTGGTGACTGTACACTTCTTTTTATGAGTTGTTTCACTAATGAACAAACCGGTATTGTCAATAAAACTGAAAGGAAGGGAATAATGGTGATTGAAAGTAGTTCCTTATTGAAATTTTCTTAAGAAAGTAGACCCTTTTCTTGTACTGTTGGATTTTGGATGGAAGGGATTCGGGTTACTGTGAGTAATTGAACCCGGACCATAGGAAGTTAAAGTTAGGCAATAACATCAATTGTGTACTTTCTTGAGTAGGAACAAGCGAATAACGTTATTGGGATTCGTGAATAGGGAATAAATAAACTGGTTTTTTCCTTCTAAGTTATTTATGGATTTCTTTACTGTGTGAAAGAATAAGGTGAGTTTCACTGTGATTATATGATTGACTGTTGGTCTTCTTATACAGACTGTTGACACCAGTTGCCACTTGATTGAATTCTATGCAAAAAAAAAATGATTGTATTTCTATATACTGTAATGAAAAAAAAAAATGGATTTCATTGCGTCCTATGGTTGATGCCTGTCTGCTGGTTGAACTATCTGGAGAATTCGAACTTGAATTGATTTTTGTGGAAACATATGAAAAAAATTGGGATCTAATTTGTCTTTTGAGTTGCGCTGGCTGTACCGAGCTCATACAATTAACACCTGGTTCGGGTTTGCTCTTATGGAGGTATGGACAGTTGAATATGAGTTGTTTGTGGTATTGGATTGAACGGTATGGGCTTGAGAGTTGTTTTTAATACGAACGACTGTTCTGTAATCCTTACAATGAGCTGTCTTGTTTGAGATGAACGCGGATTAGGTGTTCGGTTTTGTTTTGAGCAAATGGTGTTTCTTAGTGAAATGAAAAGGGAATGAATTCTTTTCTTTGCTGCTGTTTTATCCTGATGAAATTCATCGTCATGAGAATAATGGATTGCTGTAGGTAACAGTGATGAATAAATGTTATTCTGAACGGGGAACGTTACTAGAATTAGATCATTATGTAAATAATTGACTGTATGATTGAAATACTGTTTCTGTTTAAGTATGCAGCGAAAGAAATACGATTTTCTTTACTATGGAAATTATATGGTATGTAACCTTATATTGTTTGATCTCGGATTGTACCTACTGTTGTACTAATATGTTTTGGATCCTTAAAGGAGTCTGATTCCAATGAAGTATGGATATGAATGGTGAATTCTTTCTTGTCTTCGTTTAAAGCTGATTATTTATGAAATTATTCATGCTCCCGGAAGGTGAATTCCGAGTGGATTTTGTAAGTTTCACTTTGAACTGTTATTTTGATTTGTCTTTCATATGGATTTTACTGTTAGGACAGTCATGTGGAAAGAAATAGAGATATGAATGAATGTTGTAGAAAAATGATCTTTCTTCTTTCATTCAGTTGGAAATCTGGAATTCGGGAATGATGAATTTATAGTGTTTGGACGGGAGCTACTATTGCATTGCTGTTCGCTTTCTTGTTTGGACTTGAATGCTTTAAATTTAACATGCTTCATGAACGGAAGGGAAAGTAATGGATTTATATCCAGTTAGTTTCATCCTTTGCATTGGTTATTAATGAAGGCGTGGACAAGGATAACTGTATGCTATATAGGCAGCAAACTACTTGTATTCCTAACTTGACAAATATTGTTAAATTGATATTTGCAATGATTATGTGGAAACGGGACAGCAGTCCCTTGGCTGTTTGTGATGATATTTTTCTGATAGTTCAGTTGTTATGCTGACCTCCTCCGTTGTGGCCTATTTGAGATTGATGTTTTTGTTGTGGTTTCATAAAAGCAGGGTTCTTTTATTGAAACAGTTAGTTGAAGCACCTTATTTTAAGGATAAGTGCTTAATGTGCTCAGTTCATTGAACTGACCCGTTGCAATTCATTTTGCAGATGGAATTTGATTAGAATGAAGACGTGGCTGTCTTCTGATGCCTCTTGATTAGATGTAAATTATATTGTAACTGTTGCTTTTATTCCTCTTTGAGGAATTGTGAAAGAAGAAAATATATTCTTCTGACCATGAGTTGTATGGATGCTTTGTATAAAATATACCCATTCAGCTGGATTGGCAAATGTACAAATTATGACTTACAATATTGAATACAGTTACAAGTGTGATATTTTCAATAATTATATCAGTTGATATTGTTGTTTAAATTGGAAATATGATGTTATTTCCTGAGTTGGAATTGTTTCATTATCCTTGGATGGATGTTGAATTGAAACTGATATCTATTCTTACTTAAATACAACTTTTAAGTTGAACAATGCAATTAGTTCATACTTGGTAAAGATGAATTTTTAATTGACATTAAAAAGGATTAAGAAGAATATGATTTCATAATCAGAGGGTATTCAGGATTAGCTTAGGAGCTAAGGAATATCAATTTAAATTGGAGTATTCGAACTTCGTTTTCAAAACTCCATCATTGATCCCGTTTGATAAAATTCAGATTAAAGGATATAAGATACATATATCCATAACTAATAATCCTTAAACTATATAATGTTAAGGGGAAACAAATGAATTCATTTCTCGAAGATTAGACCTCGTTTGAATGACGTCTATAAGTTAATTATGTGAAATTAGTTGCAGTTGGAAACATCTTGGCTAAGTTTAATAGGTTAAACTTATTACGTCCGTTGGTACGGGCTTGCTTAATCCAATGATTAAGAAATAAACCAAGTAAGGAAATGTAGCCCTTCGATACGAAGAGACGAGCACATAGCAAACAAGGACAATTTAGTCCCTCTTAGTTATATTTACAAACTGCAACGGAAAGGAAACGAGGTCAAGGGATCAACGTGGAGACGTGAAATTGCCTTT